>CAUYRT010090619.1:0-15875 GCA_963574885.1 Lepilemur ruficaudatus | reverse complement strand
AAATATATATAGAAAAAATTAGCCGGGCATGGTGGCACATGCCTGTAGTCCCAGCTACTTGAGAGGCTGAGGCAGAAGGATTGCTTCAGCCCAGGAGTTTGATGTTGCTGTGAGCTAGGCTGACACCATGGCACTCTAGTCCGGGCAACAAAGTGAGACTCTGTCTCAAAAAAAAAAAAAAAAGAAAAGAAAAGAAAGAAACACCAGACATCACCATTTCCAGACAGCCCTGAACTCCCGACAGTCCTGCCTTAACCCGTGCGACCCTCTGGCATGCCCCTCCCTCTAGCCACCCAGCACTCAGGGCTCAGGTCCGCTGCCAAGCACAGCACCGTGGCTAGCACTGAGGGCTCTGGAGCCAGGCTCCTGGGGTTGAATCCCGCTCTGGCACTTACGATTTTCGTGGTTAACCTCTCAGCCCAGTTTTCTCATCTGAGAAGCAGGAAGAACAGCAGTGTCTTCCGGCTAGGGCCGCTGTGGGGAAGAAGTGGGATAATGCGTGCAGGTGCTCAGAGCACGGCTGGGCACCTGGTGGGTCTGCACCCGCTCATCAGCACGTGCCCGACTCCTTTGCCCGGAGTCAAGATCCTGTGTCTTCCTGAGTGCTCAGGGCATGCTGGACACTATGCTGGGGGGTCTCTGGGGAGCGGTGGGGGGCCAAGGTCAGGAGCGTGGACGTGCCCAGATGTGAAAAGTGGGGGCTGGAGGGTGGACGTGACAGGACAAGCTCCTGTATCTACACAACACTCACCCGGGTCCCTGCACACAGTAGGTCTTCAGATTGGGGTTCAGAGAAAGAAACATTTACGGAGTGTATCCAAATCGGGGCCAGGAGCTTTCACACTCATAGTCTCATTTTAATTCCCCAGTGACCCTGGAGGTAAGTGTGCAAAGCTCCATATGCATTTGAGGCGGCTGAGGCTCAGAGAGGTTAAGTGACTAGCCCAAGGTCCCACAGCTCATCAGTGCCAAAGCTGGCAGCCAAATCCAGGTCTGCCCCACACCAAAACCCAAATTCTTAACCCATAGGCCATGACGACCCAGGGGCAGAGGCAGTGACCAGGGAAGAGGCTAGAAAGAAGCTGCTTTCGGGACCAGTCCCCAAAAAGCCGTGGTGCAGGAACATACCAGTGTCACGCTAACCAGTCCTGCCCCCAAGAGGCCACCTGCCTCACTCTTCCCTCTCGCTGGTTTCCAGCCTCCCATTCTGGAGGCAGCTGATCGGTGACCTCACTTCCAGTTACCATGGCCAAATGGTTAAGGGTCATTAACTTAATTTGTTCAGCAGGGGGATTAAAGACTTGGCTTGTATCAATGATACAAAGTTAACATACACTTTACGCTAAGTGGAGGCAGAGTCGTGCCTTCTCTAAATTAAGAATCAGCTCTACTAAGACCACGTCGCTCCAGGTAACGAGCCTGGCAGATGCTTTGCTGCAGGGGTGGAGGGACAGATGATTAGGAGAGGAGCAAAATGATGACAGCACAGAGGATGGCAACTTCTCAAAGCCCTCCCCAGCGGGAGCAGATTACAGAGCAGGGAAGAGTCCGTGTGGCCAACAGTCAGCCCCGATGGCCAGACAGACGAGAGAGGCCAACCTGGGTGTTCCAGGCGTGCCAGCTCTGACGACAACTGCACGAGTGAGCCCAGGCCAGGAAGGAGAACTGCCTGGTCAACCCACGGAACTGTGAGAAATAATCAGTTCCTGCTATTTTAAGCCACTGTGTTTGGAGAGGTTATTTTGCAGCAATAAATAACAGAGACAGAATGTCAGTGAACGTGATACAAGCAAAGGTCTTCAATGTGCACGTTTGGTTTGCTTGGCTCCGGCGCCCTGGTGATCTGCCGTAAGAAAAGAGTGCCCTGGGAAGCTGCTGCCCTTCAGTCTCACAAGGACAAACACACGTGGCACACATCTGAGCCAGCCTGCAGCCTGGAGCCCAGCCCACCAGCCTCAGCTAGAAACAGGCCATCTTGGACCAACAGAACCACAGCCAATCTGCAGACCCTGAGCATGAAAATATTTGTTCTTGTAACCCTCTGAGTTTTGGGGCAGTTTGTTATGCAGTATCATGACAGCCATAGCTGACTGATACACCCATCTTGTCTCTTTATAACCCACACATCTTTTTTTTTTAAGAGACAGGGTCTCACTATATTGCCCTGGTGCTGGTTTCAAATTCCTTGGCTCAAAGGAGCCTCCTGTCTCAGCTTTCTCAGTACCTGGGACAAAGGCAAGGGCCACCACGCCCAGCTTAACCCACACATTGTATGGCAAAGACCCTGTGTTCTATGATGTGAGGACTGTCCCCAATTTTTCCTGAGAGAGATTCTGACAGTGTAGTAACATTCGCACAAAGTAGCAGTAATACGGAAAATAGCATTGTGCGGCAGGAGGCAGCAGTGTTCCTGCAGCTCCACGAAGCCATTTACTGAGGGGAGTGAGGAGCTGCAGGCAGGGAGACATTGTGGGGACCCGGAAGGTTCCTCCCAGCAGGACACAGGGTCCCAGGTGGATTATCTGCAGCGGGCAGAGCAGGAAAAGCAGGTGAGGGATGTCTTACTGACTCGCTCTATCTTTGGTGATGCCTGGAGGGGGAAGAATGTATACAGAAAGGGAAGGTACAATGTTTCCCATGGAAGAAACAGAAACTCACCCTTACCCAAATTCAGCCCTGCTTCTTTAGTGGCTTTTGCCCGACCTCTGACCCAGCCTGGATCTTCCTGGTGAACACAGACAGCCCAAAGCTGGCTCCCCGGGCCCTTTGCACAGGGGTCCCCGGCTACCCAAAGCTACTGGAAATAGGACAGGGGTGGCTCCTGTTGCTTTCGCAGATGTGGCCAAAACCAGGGTAGGGGATGCTGAAAGTCACGAGGGAGGAGCAGGGACAGCGTGGAGAGGCAGGCGGGCCCAGCGCAGCGCACACACACAGTCAGTGCCAGAGATGGCACGTCCCCCCTGCCTGGCAACCAGGAAGCCTGCTCTTGTCCTCGGTCCGCAGTGCTGGTGGGGAAACATTTTAGCAGAAGAAAGGAACAAGAATGAGACGTGGCCCTCAGCTCCAGGTCTCCCCCATACCCTCCGATCACGCCATGCTGAAAGTAACAGCGGCCAGCCCCTGACGCTGGCTTCCTCAGGCCCCGCCTTGCTCGCCGGCAGCTGGGCAGCAATCGCGCCACCCGCTCGGGCTGACCAGGGCGAGTGGCCAGGGCTCATCTGAGGGGCAGCCTCGGCTTGGCAGACACTGACACGCAGGAGCTGCAATGTGACATTCTTGAGCTGACTCTGATCAACGACGGGTTTTAAAATTTGCAAAAATACCACAGAGAGTACCCCATTTGCTCCTCAAAACAACCCCATGGGGCGGGTATCATGAACTCTACTTTATATGGGGGGAAACTGAGGCTCAGCGAGGCGTTCAGAGGAATCCTGAGAATGCTGGCTGCAGCTCCAGCACCTTCTCTCCCACCCACCCTCCGCTCTCGGGCTCAGGAGTCCCTGTCTTAGTTCCTTCTCTTGCCTTCAGAGTCTTGCCACTGCTGTGCTCCGGCAGGAGGAGGTGGGCCCCTGTCCCAGGAACCCGCTCCAGGTGCCCCAAACCCCGCAACTCAGTCCCCCAACCAGCGCCCCCTACAGGCAGCCTCTGCTGGCAGCTCTGCCCAAACCCATTCTGCCCTGGAGACCTCGCCCACCTGAGGCCTGGACCAGTGGCCCTCAAGCTTTCTGCTGCTTCAGCACAGAAAGCATGACACTGGAGGCGGGACACACTCCCAGAGGGGCCTGGTGGGCTGAGCAGGGCCCACCCTCAGAAGGTACGTCCACCCGGAACCTGTGAATGAGACCCTCTCTGCAGAAAGGGTCTTTGCAGATGTGATTAAGTTAATGATGTTGAGATGAGATCCTCCTGGATTAGAGTGGGCTCTACATCCACTGATACTGTCCTTACAGGAGAAAAGACAGGGAGGAGAAGGCCACGCAGAGACAGGGGCAGAGACTGGAGTGACGTGTCCACTGCCAAGGAACGCCAAGGAAGGCCAGCAGCTGCCGCAAGAGACAGGAAGAATCCTCCCCCGGAGCCGTCAGAGGGCAGGGTCCCGCCGGCACCTCACTTTTGGACTTCTCATCTCCCCCATTCCACGCAAGAATGTGCATCGGGATGCAAAAGCCAGTGTCATTACCGAAGGACTGTCTGTGTCCCATCGCTCTAACTTATGTGATCATTTTCCAAACAGTTTAATTATTCTTTCTCTATTTTAAACTACTTTAACTTAACTATTATTTCTAAGAACTGGGAACACACTTTGCAAGGCTCATGACCCCTGGCCCAGAGCCTCTGTCCTGGGGGACCAACTTGGGAAGGGTTTTCATTCGTGACGATGATTCGGACTCACCTTTCTCCTGAGCCATCTCTTGCAGACAGAAGTAGATGACTCTGGCTCCCAGGCTGAAGCCAATCAGGGTGACAGGTCGCCGGCCCTGGGTGGGGGAAAGGACACGGTGTCTGGAGGGGACCCAGCCAGTTCTAGCAGAACGTCAGCCCTGAAGAGGGCGGCCTGTGCACACTCCTCGGTGCCTGCCTCTCACCGCGTGAGTCACGCATGCCCCGTCTGGCCCTGAGCTCTGAGGTCTTAATCAGCAGAGTCAGGGCCTCATTTACGCAGGAGCGCACCTGCCGCCGGAGCCGGCTTCCTGCGAGGCCAGCAGGCAGCCTCTGGCTGCGCTAATTCCCTTTCATCTCAAATCACGATGCAGCTGCCATCTCTTCTTTTCCAGGAGACAGGACTAGTCAATTACAGGAGCAACTTCCCCTGGACTCTCTGCCTTGTGGCAAATGACTGCAGTGCTGTAGGACCCCTTCTAGAGCTGGGGAGATCAGACAGAGGCACCCCCAGGAGTGATGGGTACAAAGGCAAAGGGTTTTGCAGATGTGATCGAGTTAAGGATCTGAGATTGGGGAAACTACCCTGGGTTACCTGGGTGGGCCCAGTGCAGTCACAAGGGGGAGGTGGGAGGAGTCAGGCAGACAGAGGTGACGTGATGACGGAAGCAGAGGAGCAGAGATAGAGGTGGAGGGGTTACACTGTTGGCTCCGAAGATGAAGGAAGGGGCTATAGGCTAAGGACGTAGGTGCCCTTGGGAACTGGGACAGGCAAGGAAGCGGGTACTGTCCTGGAGTCTGCATAGGGAATGTGCATGTCGGACTTCTAACCTCCAGAGCTGCAACATATTAATAGTAAATTTGTGTGTAAGATAACAAATTTGTTTTAAGCCAATAAATTTGTCGTAATTTGTTACAGCAGCAACAGAAAACTAATACATACCATCTTGCCTTGGAGGCTGATGCCCAGACTGCTACATGGGAGAGAATTAACTTCTAGCTTGTTTGAGCCAATGCCATTTTGTCTTTGCCTTACAGTCAAACCTGCCAAAGAGCTTTTATATTTTTTTTGACAAAGACACAAGAATTGGACGGGGATTACCAGTTTCTCAAGCAATTTACCCACACGGCAGAAGCTGCTAGTTGTTCCTCCATATCTGTGCTCACTTTTTTTTTTTTTTGAGATGGGGTCTTGCTTTGTTGCCCAGGCTGGAGTGTAGTGGTTTCATCATAGCTCAACTCCTGGGCTCAAGTGATCCTCCTGTCTCAGCCTCCCAAGTAGCTGTGACTACAGGCACATGCCACCATGCTCAGCTAATTAAGAAAATTTTTTTTTGTAGAGATGAGGTCTTGCTATGTTGCCCAGGCTGGTCTCAAACTCTTGGCCTCAAGGAATCCTCTCGTCTTGGCCTCCCAAAGTGCTGGGATTACAGGTGTGAGCCACCATGCCCAGCCCAGTCTCACTTTTTTCCATGGTAATTGCATTTCGGCTCAGTTCACTGCCACTCAATAAAGATTGTATTGCCCAGCTTCCATGGCAGCTAGGTATGGTCATATGACTAGACTCTGGCCAATGAGACGTCAACTGAAATGATGGAAGGCTTTGCTCTTTCTTCTTCAGCTCTTCCCCCTGCTCCCTGGAGTTCAGATGCTGCCAACTTGGACCACGAGGTCAAGACCACATATGGCAGAGCAAGAAGGTAGAAAGAACCTGGGTTTCTATACCACGGCACACAATTTGAGTGTGGGACAGCCTTCCTAGGCTTTTCCAGGAAAAATAAACTTCTATCTTATTTAAAGCACTGTTGTTTTGGGTTTTCTCCCACCTGTAGCCAAAACAAATCCTAATAATATAGTCATCTCTAATACTTGTTCTCAAACTATTATCTCCATTTACTCAAGTTCATCTTCAAGGGGACAATTTCCTTTCCACGGTGAGTATATCTTTACTAGATTCAAATTTTAAAAGTATTATGATTTCTCTTCCTGACCACTTTACATGGTGTTTAGACCACTGAAGGTGTCCTCATGTGGTAGCTTTATACTTCTAGGAGTGAACACCAGCCACTAGCACGTGGAAATTCCACTTGTGGCCAGCTGAGGCACGTGGTCCCATCACTTTACTGGCTTTGCTGCAAACTGAGTCAGAGGTTTCCACTGAAATATGTCCCAAGTGAGCCAGGCCTATTATTACTAAACTCCTTCATTAAAAGCAGATACACAGGAGGCACTTTTGCTTCTGCTAGAGCCCCCAACCCTGTTCCTACCTGCAGATGCCCGTTATTCAGTCCTCACCTGATAACCTGCTAGACATGCACAATCCGTACAGTCTGTAATTCTTACTGGTCCATCCCAGGGCACTCGGCACCTTCATCACTTGAACTAGAGACACACTAAAGACCACCCACTCACCCAGAGCCACTGGGCTCCCTCCAAGTGGCCTTGCCTCTAAGCCTGATGTCTGCGCATAAGTCAGCACCCCTACTCCCCTCCTCCCCACCCCCGCGATTCCCAGGTACCTGCTGCCGGGAGAGCAGGATGTGGGCCAGGTGCTTGCCAACCTCTGCCGATCGATGGAGACACACACCCCAGGGGTTGTCGATGACGTTGGCGACAGTGAGGAGTGAGGCTGGCCAGGTCAGGGCAGCCACAAGGCCTGGGGAGGTGGCATGTCAGTAATGAAGGGAATTGAAGGGGGTGGGCTTCTAGGCAAGTGACTGGCTGACCTCAATGCTCCAGTGCATGCATGCAGAGTCTCTAACTTGGAACCTGTTTCCAAGTGCTGTCAAACTGCTCAAGAGCAAAGTGTCTCATGCATTTCTGATATATGGACTAAATTCTATGCATTGCTGATATATGGACTAAATTCCTTCTGCTCAAGCCCTTGTCATATGTGAGATTCTGAAGATGGCCCTGATTCGTCACCCGACCCTGTATCCTCCCACTGTGCTTCACAACTCTGCAGGGCCCCACCCCCTACTTCCTCCTCTAGACTCAGCCATGGGAACTTGTTTTGGACAATGAGACGTTAGTAGATGCGAGGCTTGAAGTGGGCTTGTGCACTTCTGTTGGCATGGGCTAGCTAGGAGGAAGACAAGAGACAAACAGAGCAGAGTTGAGTTGTCCCAGACAAGGCTGGCCTCCAGTCACAGTTGGCCGGCACACAGATGCATGAGCAGGCCCAGCTAAGATCAGCCAACTCCACCCCCCAGCTCCCGCGTTATGATGACAAATGATTGTTATTTTAAGCCATTGAGTTTTGGGATAGCTTGTTATGCAGCAATAGCTAACTAATACATCATGTGATTGGAGATTTACCTGTCCCCTCCCCTCAAAGAGCATAAACAGGAACGTGGCCTTAACCTCTCTGTGCTCCTAGGGTCCAGCACAGTGCCCGGCTCCCTGGGGGGCCTTAGGCATGCAAAGCTACGGTCCCACTGTGAGATGGAGGCAGTGGGCATGCTGTTGGCAGGGGTCAGGGGAGCTTACCAGACAACGCTGTGTACTTTAGAGCCTCCTGGGCCACCATGTTGGCAAGGCCACTGAGGATGGTCTCCAGGGCATTGCCGAGCTCCATCAGGTACTTGGCCTCCCAGGCCAGGCAGTACTGCTCACAGCTGCGGGCCAGCGCAGCCCATGGGGCGCTGAAGGTGCCTGGGGAGAACACAGACAGGTAGGGCCTCTCCTGTCTGTGGCAGAGGATGCCCCACCCCATTATCCCGGACAAGCAGCAACAGGGGGCCATTCACCCTCCCAAGGAAAACGAAAGGCCAACCCCTGCCCGTGAGCGGCAGTGTCAGCAGAGCAGATGGGGTGCGGTGTGGCCGTGAGTCAGCAGGCCGGGGTTTGAACCCCAACGCTCGTGTTCATTAGAAGCTGGGTGACCTTAGGCACATCACTATCCCACCTTTAGTCTCACTTTGCTTATCTGTGAAGTGGAGAGGTTAATATTTATCTCCCTTCATAGGATAGATATTAAGGGAGACCATTAAGTGTTTGAACTACTGTATATATAAAGTATTACTTTCTCTCTGGCGTTAAGCTGCTGACGACACCACGGGAGCACACGAGGGGACAGCGGTGTGGCTCTGGGAGTCAGCAGCATCTTGATTCAACAAATAGTGTTGGGAAATAGGTAGAAACTCGGGGAGGAGGAGTTTCAGCCCAACTCTGCTGTGATCTTGCTAGGTCACCCACTTCTCCCGAGCCTCAATTTCCTCATTTAGGAAATGTAAAGTCATATGACCCCGGGGCTGGGCGATGGCCACAGTGGCCACGTCAGCAGGAAGGTACATGACTGCCCACCTCCCCGCTCTTCCTCCCCTGTACCCGCCCAGCCACCGTCAGACAGGAGCACAGCGGGGCATCTAGTCTGGCCACATCCATTTCTGCCCATGGCCCAAGTGACCCTTTCACATCACAGATCTCCTCCCACCCGTGCCTAAAACCCTTCAACACCTCCTGGGTCAGTTCCCCTGGATCACCCTTACTTGTCCCTGAGATTCCAATTCAGTCGCCTCTTCCACAGGGAAGCCCTTCCCGGCCCCTCGGATAGATCAAATGCACCCTGCACCCCCAGCCCCTGACACCCAGAGTTCTCATCACTGTCTGTAATTATACATTTATTTTTGCATCCTCTGGTTGACATGCCTCTCCTACAGTCTGCTTTGCCAAGCACCGTATTCCCAAAGCCTGGTGACATGGGGTGAAGTAAGCACTCACGCAGCCACGGAGCACGACCGCATGGTCCTGGACGTCGACTACGCCTCTGCCTGCCCCCTCAAAGGCCTCAGCCTTACCTTCAGGGCACTATGTTGACACAAAGACAATCCTACAGCTGCAGGGACCCTGTCAGCTCTGCAACAACTCAGGGGTCAAATGCCTCTAATTATGGATAAAGTGACAGCCAGTCCCGAGGGAGGCGGCTGACATAGAATGGGGACTGGGGGGCCAAGGCTTATTGTGATGCCAGCCTGGGCAGGTTCCCAGCTCAGCAGCTTCTGCCAGCATGACCCACACCAAGGCACGCTGCCCTCTGACCCTCGGTTTCCACATCTATAGGAACGGAATAACAACATCTGACCCATGGGTGTGGTGGGGAATCACACGAGGTGCCGTGAAAAAGCATTATATAAACTGTAAAGTGCTATACTGCGGTGTGTTGCCCTGTAGCCGAGAACATGGGCTGTGGAGCCAGACAGAATGGAGTGAATCCTGCCCCTGCCCCTGGCTAGCTGGGTGACCCTGGATACCCCTTAGGAGTCTCAGTTTCCACATTTGTAAAATGGGGGCGCTGATGACACCCACTTCCTCGGCCTGAAGTGAGGAACTACGTGAGCTGATCATACCAAGGGCCTGGCTCGTGGCACGTGGTCAGCTATTAAGCTACTATCTTTATTGTATATAATCATGATTAATAAAGGGGCGGGCTAAAGAAAGTCCGATTGCTCCCAGCCAGCCTGGGATGACAACAAGGCTCCTTTTCTGGCTGTCAGGGAGACAGGAATAGGTGATTTTATTCCTTCCTGAACTTTCTCTAGCTTGGTTGTGTTTCTTTTAACCACCCCTCTCCCTGGGTCCCACACTGCACTAGACTGCTGGAGATCAATGAAAACTGTGTCCTTCCCCGAAAATGAACTTGACCTTTGACCTGGGGCACACTGAGCAAATGGGGGTAAAACAAAGACATAGGAATTGCTTTCCATACTGGTCAGAATCGCAGGTTCCTTCACCCAGACTCTTGTTCTTCCTTCCTGTGGCATGGAATGGTGGAAGCAAATGGAAAAGACCCTGGGCTCGGATCCTGCATCTGCCGCCCCCTGCCATGTGCCCTGATAGGTCTCCTCTTCCAACAGATCGGGGTGGGAACAGCCTCACCCGGGTGGACGTGAGGATTCCATGAGGTAATGCAGAGCAAGCCCCTACCGTGCAGGTAAAACGCCTGACTCAGGGTAGGGACGAGCCAGGTGCTCAGTGAATACGGAGGCCTTCTGTGTGGGGGTGCGGGCCTGGCGGTCACACACCAGTAAGACCCTGGTGCCTGGTAACAAGATTTTCTCACTTGTTTTCTTCCGTGTGGTTTAGAAGAGCTGTGGCTTCCACCCCTGGGTCTCAGGGACTTGGGAACCCGGGAGGCTCTGAGCATGTGGCCGTGGTCTCACGGATTCCTGGGCCCGCCCTGCTTTCTCTCCAAGCTGTGCTGTCTGCTGAGCCCTTGCAAGCAGACGGAAGCCGGGCAGGGAGTGGACTCCTGCGTGACTCCTCAGTGTCCACCCTGCTTAGAATCCCCCAAAACACACACATTCAGATTGCAGCAGCAAAGGGACTCACGTTTGTGGAACGCCAACTAGAAACCAGCTGCCTTCCGCGTGTTACCTAGTTACATTTAATTTTTGCAGCGACCCGAAAAGGCAGGAATAATTTGTTCCACTTTACAAATGAAGTAGCTGAGGCACAGAGAAGTCAGATAACTTGCTGTGGTCACATGCCAAGATGTACTGATCTCTCACCCGCGTGCTTAAGTCCACTTGCTCCAAGGACAGATTCAAACTCCTTGCCACAGCTCATGTGCTCCCGCGTGGTCTGGCCCTGCCTACTCTCCTGACTCTGGCTCCCTGCCGCAGACATCCTGTGCTCCTTTTGGTTCTTTCATACCACTGGGCCTTTGCACATGCTGCCCCTTTGCTGGGTATGTATTTTTTGCTCCTTCTTTAACTGGCTAACTCCCAGCCAGCCCTTGGCCTAAATGTCACTTCCTCCAGGAACCCTCCCCACATACACCCTGTGCTTCCCCTACTGTGCCATCCGTAAAGCTTCCCTTTAATTACTTGGTCTATCTTCTATCTTGGACAGTACGATCCACGGCAGAGGCCATGACTGAGCTGTCACCACTGAATTCCTAGGGCCTGGCTCAGTGCATGGCACGTGGCAAGTACAGTACTCTGTACGTCCCTCTGGGTGGATGGTGGATAGGTGGATGAGTGGGTGCACAGATGGGTGGATAGATGGGTGGGTGGATGGGTGGATGGGTGGATAGGTGGATTGTGAGATGAAGTCACCTTACCTCTCTGAGCCTCAGTTTCCTGTTCTGCAAAGGGGGCTCCCCAAACCCACTCCCTAGAGACATTCACAAGCAAGAACCCAGCCCAGGGTCCGGCCCACAGAAGGCTCAGCTCAACCAATGCCCACCCCCTCCGCCCCTGGCCCTCCTGGTCCTCACGGTATTTGCCAGATGCGAGCCAGCCGGTGATGGCGATGGTGATGTGCAGCTGCCTGCCCTCCGTCAGGGGCAGGAACGTGAACTCTTCAATGGCCCCGACACGCTTCTTCATCTTGTATCCTGGAGACCCAGACACGAGAACGAGGATGGAGGTGACCGGGGCCCAGGGAGCACTGGCCAGAGCGGCTGTCTCTGCTTACATGCTCACACAGGGAACACCGACTGTGGGCCCCGTCCCTGGACAAACGCATTTGTGTTTGAATTCATTAAGGGAGGTGCCGTTATGGTTCCTGATTAAGGACGAAGGTAAGCAGCTGTCCAACGCTGGCCAGCTCCCGAGTGGCAGAGCCGGGGTTTGAACCCAGAGCCCAGGCTCTCACCACTGCTCCGTCCTGACTCAGTTGGTTCAGTATCTTTTTCCTGCCCACACACTTTGGGGGTAAAACACATTCCTCTTGGTAAAAGCAAGTTAAACGGATCAAGATTCTCAACGGGTGAGCGACACTCCACCTGGGGGGTTGGACGGGGACCTGTGTAAGTGACAGGGCTGCTGGCACCTGGGACTTGGGCAAACTCCCCAGGTGGTGCTGGGAAGTGACAGGTAGCACATTCTCCCTGGACACGAGGAAGCCCCAGTGACATCTCTGAGGCAGCTTTCCTGGAAACCTCTGGATGGTGGTCACAGGTCCCATCAGGGTCTTTCCCAGGAAGTATACAAGGTGCCTGAGGGAAAAGCCAGCCTCTCCGACTCGGCCCTCGCCATGATCCAGGCGGGCTACCGGCCCTGTTCTCTGCGCAGCCTGCCGCGGGCTCCAGCAGGGCTGGGACCAGAGTGAGCAAAGCCACGTCCCCCCTGCCTCCCAGGAGCCCATACTGGTGAGAATCTGGGTGTGTCCCTCAGGAGCTGGGCCACCCTGGCTGAAAATCCCTCCTACGCCACCGTTGCCCTTGACCCCTACCTGTCAGGCCAGCTCCAGCCGCACTGAACAGCGAGGTCATGACAGCTATGCCAGCCGTGGAGCCCAGGGCTGCCGCCCCGGCACTGCCAATGATCGTTGCAGCTCCGGCGGCAACAAGTGGCGCAGCTAGGCCCCCGGTCACGCCTGCGGGGAAAGCAGCAGGTAGAGTGGGGAGTGAGGATGTGGCCTGACAGGGCCTTACCCTATCAGCTGCCCACGGCCTCCCATGGAAGCTTCTGGCAATGCTAATGAGCACGTTGATTACTGTCTGAGCACCTACCACACACCAGGGGACACCTCCCAGCTGACTCTCTGCACTCTCCGCTCTCACCCCAAGCCTGGTGTCACCTCTCGATCTGCGTGGCCCCAGCCACCACCTCCGGCTGGCCTTACCGATCAATGTTCCGCCTCCAACAGTGGCCAGGCCTATCAGGAGACAGCGCTTCCATTTCCTCCTGTTTTCTTTCTTCTTCCGGGATGCCTCGGCCATCCTGGGGGAGAAGTGGTTGGTCTTTAGGGCCAGCTGTCCCCAGGATCCTTGGAGACGTCCCTGCCTCACCAACCTCCAAACTGGGGCCCATGTCAGGTAGGTGTTCTGTCATGCACAGTAAGGTACCAAAGTCTCCTGGGGCTCCTAGATGGTTTTTAAAAGGTGAAAACATTTTTTTTTTTGTTTTGAGACAGAATCTGGCTCTGTTGCCCAGGCTAGAGTGCCGTGGCATCAGCCTAGCTCACAGCAACCTCAAACTCCTGGGCTCAAGCGATTCTCCTGCCTCCTGGGTAGCTGGGACTACAGGCATGCGCCACCGTGCCCGGCTAATTTTTTCTATATATATATTTTTAGTTGTCCAGCTAATTTCTTTCTATTTTTAGTAGAGACGGGGTCTCACTCTTGGTCAGGCTGGTCTTAAACTCCTGACCTTGAGCGATCCTCCTGCCTCGGCCTCCCAGAGTGCTAGGATTACAGGCGTGAGCCACTGCGCCCGGCCTGAAAACGTTCTAAAACCCAGACGGGGAATCTCAGTATATGGGATGTACTACTTACCCAGTGGATCCATCCTAACAGGGTTGCAATTTGAATAATGAAAAGACAAAATAATAATAATAATAATAATAGCAAGAGAAATACAAAAAATATCTTTAAACAGATGGACCCAGAACAAGTACAAACTAGAATCACCTCCCTCCCTCCCTCCTTTCTCCCTCATCCTGCCATCTGACCCCCCCACCCCCGGGACATCTGGAAACCGATTCCCTCGAGGATAATGATTTCGAAGATGGGTTAGAGGAATGTCTGCATGGGAGACCTTGGCCTTGGAGCAATAGCTGGGCTCGTTCAGCCTCCAAGCGCTAGAAAATCTAGCAGAAGGAAAGCATTTAGAGCAAACTGGGGTCAGGCGAACCCTGAGAAGGGAGGTTGCGAGTGACCAGGAGTGACCAAGCTCAAAGTTTTCCCACAGGACGTTCAACCCTCAGCCGCTCTGCTGCAGGGGGACAGAGCAGTCATTACGTGGGAACTCTGAACCGAAGCCGGAGTTTGGACGACTCGAGGAGGAGTGATAGCAGAGGACGGTGATAATAAAAGAAGAAAAGAGGTTAATATTTACTGAGGGCTTCCTAAAGCCCGGCCGCTGCGCTTTGTACTTCGCAGGATTTATCTTATCCGAAGAAGCAGGATTATTATTGTCCCCATATCGCACATGAATTAGGGGATAATAGTTACCTATCTCCCCAGGGACTGTGGAGTCTATTCGTAGACTGTTTGCAAAGCATTTAGCACATTGGTCAGCATACTGCGAGCATGGGACAAAACAGCTGTCGTCATAATCTTACTGCACCCCCCAAACCTCAGTTTCCTCTTCTGTACAATGGGGACAATATTAGTAACGTGTACCTCAAAGGGTTGTCGGTTTCTCAGGATTAAATTCACTCCTTCATTGCTCAATCAATTAAGTTTTATTGAGAATCGAGGCCGTGCTGGCACTGTTGGGAGCTTCATCTCCGTGAGCAAAAAAACGCATGTGCCCAATCAGCGCCTGCGTCCCCCCATCTCCCTGCTCGAGAACCACAAGTTTTACTGAGAAGTGGCTCATCCTCCAGTCACCTACAAGAAATGGGATCGGAGTCGGGCACTCAGGGATCGGCTGTGTCTTTTGGTTTCCCGCTGACAAACTTTTTTCTCAGCACAGCCCTTCCCAGTGGCTGCCTTATAGACGAGCAGAAACCAACAGTAGGAATCTTTTCGCGCACCATGGGTGCATCTGGCAAAGTGGAAGGCAGGATGGCCAAAGAGATCAAGGGTTCCGGCGTCAGGATTAGACGTCTGTGGGCTTGAATCCTCACTCTGCTGCCGTGGCGTCGCCAGCCACCAAGCATTCAGTTATCCCTCTCTGCGGAGAGATTACATGTCCCTGCCCTGTCGAAACTGAGTGGTCATACGACCAGGTTTAGCCAATACAATGCAGGTGGAGGTGATGTGTGTCACTTCCAGTAGAGTCTTTAAGGGCCAGTACAGGAGCCTGCCACGTCTCCTTTCCCTCTGTCCTGAGACCAGCAATAATCCAGACATGAGTCACTCTGTCAGCCTGGGACCCAGAACCAAGACAATGTGAATTAAAGCAGTGCACATGCCGTATGAACAAGAAATAGGCCTTTGATGCCATAAGCCATTGAGATTGGTTACAGCAGCAAAACCTCACCTGTCCTGCCGGACAGGACCACGCACTAGCTTTGTGACTACGCACAGATTACTTGTCACATCTCAGTGTCTTCATCCAACTAATGGGGATAATGACAGTACTTAATTCCCAAGGGTGTTGTAAGGACCAAATGAAGGTGACCCACATACAGTGACTGGCATCTTGTCCCACAAACCCCGGCAGGAGGGCGCTCAATAATCGTTCAATATGTTTGTTGGTGTTATCATTCCTTTATTATCACAGTAATTTCCTCCTAAACACAGGCTGGGGATATACTTTGACCTCTAACTGCCTTGACCCTTAGTTGATGATTCTTAATTCAGTTCAGACAGGAAGGCTGGAGATTACTGGCTTTGGGCAGAGTCCAAGGCCCGAGAAAAAACTCAAGCTGGTGACAGTATACGACAGGAACACGCAAGGGGACAAGTGACATGGCTTTGTGAGTCAGTGGCATCTTTTTTTTTTTCTTGAGACAGAGTCTTACTCTGTTGCCCGGGCTAGAGTGAGTGCCGTGGCGTCAGCCTAGCTCACAGCAACCTCAAACTCCTGGGCTCAAGCGATCCTTCTGCCTCAGCCTCCCAAGTAGCTGGGACTACAGGCATGTGCCACCATGCCCGG
>CAUYRT010090615.1:0-35010 GCA_963574885.1 Lepilemur ruficaudatus | reverse complement strand
GAAAAAATAAATTAGCTGGGCATGGTGGCACATATGCCTGTAGTCCCAGCTACTCGGGAGGCTGAGGCAGGAGGATCGCTTGAGCCCAGGAGTTTGAGGTCGCTGTGAGCTAGGCTGACGCCACGGCACTCTAGCCCGGGCGACAGAGTGAGACTCTGTCTCAAAAAAAAAAAAAAAACAAACAAACATAAATACTTCTCTCCCTGAGGAATTTCTCATTCCTTTCGACTTTGTTCTCTTTCATCTTCACTGATGGTGGAGCTAATCCTCCTCTGCCACCACCCACTTCCTGGTCTCTCTCCCTGAAGAGTCGCCATAAGGCTTCTTGTGACCAAACTCAGAAGGAAGAGCTGGTGAGCCGAACTCTTCTCTCAAGCTCAGCAAATGAAGCCTTCAGTTTTCTTTCTTGAAAGAAATTAAATCTCTGGGAAATGAAATAAATCTTTCAGAAGAAACCAGACGAGCAACCTGTTGATTCCGGAAGGCCAGCAGATCACACTTCATGCTAGGGTCTCCACGCAGGTCTTCCCAGCGCAACAGGGAGCACCTAGCACGTGCCCGGTCGGGAGACCTGGCTTCCGGTTTGGGGTCTCCAGTTCACTCCATCTGGAGAGCAGTCACGCCTCTTCATCTCTGCGCTGGGTTTCCCCACTCACCAAAAACAGGAACCAGAGGTGCTCTTCGGTTTGTATTTAAATGTTTTTATTACTGAAAATATTTCCTTCTCTTTAGTCAAGAAAATAACACTATGAGCACTCTCCTCCTCTTCTGTCACCCTTCCCCACCGCCCCACATACCAGTAGTTTCCTCTCATGTGACCCTGAGATAAATTCAATTTTAGACACTAGTCAGAACACGGCTCATGAACCCAGCGGATATGAATCTCACTGTGGAGCGCTGTTCTTCTCAATGTCATCGTTTTCTTCCTCCTCCCCAGTCGGCAGGTCGGCACTCACCCGCTCAACTGTCACCCACAGGGAGCCTGGACGCCATGCTGAGGTCAATGAATCCCAGCAACTCCAACCACCCCCACCTCGCCACACTCCAGACCAGACCCCACAGTGGAGATGGCTTCCTCGTCACTCAAGGCTTTGCTGTTCTATACTAGATAAGAGTTTACTTTCATGAGAACTAAAAATGGAGTACTAGCTGTAAAAAAATGTCTATCTGGCATGATATAAAAGCAGCCCAGTTAAGACTATAAAGCACATGACATTATATAATGGCAGATGTATTCGTAGCGCTACACACTGACATCATTACGTTCAGGACAATTTATAAATTCTGAAAGGTATTTTAGAACCACATCATCCTAAAAGATGCTGACTCTCCATCGGAACAGAAGATCTGGGCGGGCAAGTTAAAGTAAGTGTGCGAATCTTCTGTCATGAGCTCCATTCTCGTAGACTGGGGCATTCTGTATATTCCCCCCACCCTTGTCCCATGTCCTTGTGATCTCCGCAATCAACACAACCTGTTTCAAAAGTATACACTGATACGACGCTAAGAGCTGTCAAGGCACAGAATATAAGAAAAGTTTCTGATCAATTTGAATACTAATATTAACTCCTTCCTTTCAAAGCAGAAATTGGTGTTTTCGGCCTCAGACAGTTTTGGCTAGATGCCCAGTTAAAAAGCTTTATTGTAAAATGCAGTGTTACTTATGACAGTTTCTCTTAATGACTCATCTTCAGTTGCCCAGGTTTCTGAAGACAGAGCAAACTTTATCAACAAGAAAGGTGCAAACTGCTATTCTAACAAAGATCTTGGCATCACAGGGTTTCATACCGTGTCCAATTTGAATTTCCCTTTGATAATTCTGAGATGACAAAGAAACCATATACGTGCACGTGTCTTTGCGTGTGCAATATGAGAAATATGGTAACTTAACACTTTCTTAACATGATGGCTTTCCTTCTGGCTTACAGAACAAAAAAAAAAAAAATTCAAAGCCTAGCACAAAAATTTAAATGACTTGATAAAAATCATTCCTTAAAATGGCATATCTGATTTCCCAGGAAATCTTTTACTTTCCCAGTACCATTCTCGTCCCTATGGGAATAACTCAAAATCTTTCTGGAATGATTGTTATGGCATCCAAATAAATCTTTATATTAGACAGTCTTTTGTCAATACAGGCAAGTTCTGTTTCAATCCTGATCAGCCAAACCATTAAGTAAACAAGGAATGCCAACAGCACACTGAAGCTTTCTCTCCCTCTTTTAAATATACATTCAAACTGTCTCCCTTTTCCCCTAAAAACAGCAACCTCTTTTCATCTGAAGTAATTCAGTCCATACACTGTCCTATCTAAACTAATTCATTCTATAAACAATCACTTCTCAATTATTATCATCAGGTATATTATCCTCATAAAAGATGTTAATTTCTGCTCCTAATTAACACTGTCACCTACTTTCTGGTTACTCCTATCTGGAATAAGCCAGAAGGGAAGATCCATTAAAGTAAACCACTTAATTACATTCACTGTCCCAGGGAATACAGGAGACCTTAAAAGGAAAATAAACAAACAGAGAAAAGAAAAAAAAAAGGTTAGAGGTATCACGTTCACAGAGAAGCACAAAGAAAAGAACAAATGATTTTTAGGCAAGATCTTCCATAAGCAAGATAACAACATTATCGCTTTCACTGGGCATTTACTAATAGCAATCTTTAGCTAAACGCTTTGTATGTATTGCTCTACTTAATTTCCATAAACTATATCAGGCAGGTAACATCAATATCTCCAAGTAAAAGAGAAGCAGCTGAGGTCTGACGACCTAAGTCATTTAATCAAGATTAAAACAGCATCTCTCCAGACAGACAGGGATCCACTGATTAAATTATCAGTTCCTTTGTTCACGCAGGGAAAAATCCATTGAAGGACATTATTACCTAACACGCAGCAGCTTTATTTTGTACTGTGCCCAGTAAGGTACCCTTCAAGAGTTTTACATACATACAAGTGGAACCGAAATCTAGGTGTGCTCTGCAAACTATCTTCTCCTGATCATTCTTCCTGCTCTACCAAACTGGAAAGTCAGGTTAGGTCCACAGAGATGGTGATAAAGGCAGTGTGTCAGCTGATATGACACAACTATTTCTGGGAAGAGTCTTCAGCCAACCCTATCTTTCCATAAGACTATCTTTAGTGTACTACTTCTGAAAATACTGTAATTACCAACTTTGCCGTTAAATACAGACTTTGAAACAGGCAGAAAAATTAATGCCTTCACAAGTACTTCAGGTTAAGTCAAATAAGGCAGGAATCCTGATTTGAATCCTTTTCATATCTTTCTGTCCATACAGCAATTTCCTACAGAGGAAGTACTGTTTCTATTTATCTCCACCTTTTTTTTTTCATGACTCAGCGCTGGATTAGTAAACGAGAAGTGACTGCAGTTCACAGTTGCTTTTGGATTTGTGGAGGTTTTAATTTCAACGGGAATTGAATTTTTTTTTTTTAATCTTTAAATTCAAAAAAAAAAAAAAAACCCAAACCAAAATGACTTCTGAGGCATATGAAAGAAGGAAAAAAAATTCCTCTTGAACTTTCTTCATGCATCAGATTTCGAAAACCAGTAAAAAAATCACTATTCAACATACGGAGAAATGCCCAATGTACAAACGCACACAAAGTTCAGGTTCAAGTACTTCGGCCCTCAGTCTCAGCGTTCATCAAGATTCTAAAAGCCCAGGAGCACAGGCCTCAATTTTCTTACAATGGTTTGTTAAATTCAAATAATCATTAAACAAATATCTCATTTAATCACCCAAGAAAGGGCAGCAAACTCCAAGGCGGCAAAGCCATGGACGTGTATGTACAGGAGGAGGAAAAAGCAGAGAGAGTGAAAGGCAGCTATGAAAAGTCAGATTTTATCTTCTGAACGCCCCATGCTGGAAACTAACGCGAAGTGCTTAAATCTCTTTGTAGGCCAAGTAATTCTCTCTGTGCTGCAAGCAGCCTCTGCCTCTGATCTAGATGATTGAAAGAAACACAATTCAGGAGGGAAATAAAAAGTTTACATGACTGGTGCTCTCCATAAGCATTCTGCTGAATTCCTCTTGCAGGCTACAGTTTGTTGACCGTAGGAAACAATGCAGCAGCGTCTGCTGTCTTCAAGACATTTCAAGACATTTAACCTCGAGTCTTCCATATTCATTCAGCCTGAACCCCAAAGAGCAGTACGATGATCACAAATACAGAACAAGGCAGAAAGAGAACGACACTGCGTTTTGATGAATGGTGACTCAGGGAACGGATAACTAAACACCCATCCCTTGGAAACGTGAATAAACATCAACAATGAGTTTTTGTTCATCCTCCTCTCTCACTGTTCTCGTCGGCATTTTGAGGTCCAGGCTGAAGGAAAGGTAAGAAGTGGCTAAATTCCAACATCGAGCGACAAGCCAAGTAAAAACCACAGCAGATAAATGACATACCCACACACACTGCCTCAAACCAAACACAACCCGATCCCAAAGGAATAAAATTGCACCACCTGACAAACTCTGCTGGCCACTTGCTCACAACTAGAGAAGGGCCTAATTATGTGATACCGGTGATTAAACACGCAAAGCAACATAGATAAATGTCTCCATAGTAACGCAGTTCACATGTTCCATGGGGTGGGGGAGGGGACAGTGTATTTTTTAAAATGTATCTATGACAAGCGTAGGGAGGGATTATGGAATCTACATGCTGCCTCTGCCTGTGGATGAATTACCTGTATAGAGAGAATTACCTTTACGTATACAAAGAGAAAGCAGAATAATTTATACCTCTACAGGTTTACTTTCTTACCAAGTGCCTTAGATATAACCACCACCAATAACTCCAGCCTGATTTTAAAGCATCTTACCTTTCCCATTTACCCTACTTTTCACTAAAACTCTGTATTTTCTTTCCTTTGTCCCCACACTCTTATTCTTTTTCTTAAACTCTGTCAAAATTTGTAAAGCCACGAAATGACCAATAGGAACAAGATTTTAAAAATACATACATACATCCCTATACTTTTATGTTTTATATGCAGTATCTTAAGTATACAAATAAGCAGAATTAGAAAGTGAATACATTTTTCAATGAAATTATTAAATTCAGGTATGATCCTGGATATGGATGGATGATGGTTACTAATAAATTACAAAAATCAAGTCTCATTACTATGCATTGAGTAACTAACCTCTCCCATATAAAATCAGCGTTACCAACTCACTCTACACCCACCAAGGCTTAAAGACAAAATTAAAGACCTATAATTAATAATATAGTAAAATCTCACGGAAAAGTCAAGGTTGGGACAAACATGAGGAAATTTCTTTACATTGATAGACTCAGAGATGACTTTTGAGTACAGCCCATAACAGTCTGGCAATTGAACTTGAATTCAACTAGTGAAAGGATCTTATTTATTTTTTTGAAATGTTAATCAGCTTGACTTAATCATTCCACGTTGTATACGTATACCAGAAGATCACATTGTACCCCATAATGTATAAAATTATGATCTATCAAAAATAACATTAATAATAAATTATTTAAATACTCTTACATTTCAGAGATTATAAAATATTTATTTTTTTTATGTCAGCATATTACAGGGGTACAAACGTTTAGGTTACATATATTGCCCTGCCCGAGTCAGAGCTTCAAGCGTGTCCATCCCCCAGACGGTACGCACTATACCCATTAGGTGTGAACATGCCCATCCCCTCCTCCCCTCCCCTGCCTGACACCCGATGAATGTTACTGCTATATGTGCACTTAAGTGTTGATCAGTTAATGCCAATGAAAGGATTTTAAATAAGCGGTTATCTGTATCAAACACAAACACATTCACAAAAGAAAGGTAAGAGCACTGTACCTTCCCAGCAGGATCTTTGAGTGTAAAAGGAGTGAATAAAAAACAAATGCTCAATAATTGTTGATTACTGTTGTCTTCTCTCACATAAAGAATCATCAGACCAACTAACTCTCTCCTTCAAATAAACCAAAGGCTGTAAGGGCAGGAGACACACACACACCAGATCAGCTCTGTCGCTGTCCCCCTGAGACCACTGATGGGCTGTGGTGTGAAGTCAGGCCAACACCTTCTTACCGATCTGCCTCTGCCCTAGGGCTTTATCAGCCACCTAGGAATGAAATATTACATATGTAGAGATTTCCCCACCCTCAAGCTGAGTGGGAGGACACTATACAATGGAACTCAGTTGCTTCACTGTTAGAAAAAGAAACATCAGTGGACAATTTGTGTATTGCACAGAATATGCATTAAACATAGGATAAATTAATGGCTCATTTAAAAGTTGAATAAAAATTCCACTTCTATTGGGTCAAAAGGTTTTCATAAGTCAATGCAACACACAATATGTGTGAGTTATCCATAAATGTGAACAATGATTTTTTTTCCACTGGTATTTATTCAGGGCCTATCACAGGCTAGGAACTCTGTTGTATACTTGAGATTATGATGTCCCTGTCCCTGTCCGCCAAGTGCTCATAATCAAATGGGAAAGACAATCAAGTAATCAAACAATCACAGCAAAGAGGCTGTGCTACGACTTCTGCCTCAGAGGCCATAGCATGAGGTCAATAATGCAATTAATTGCATGAAGCTCACACTGCACTGAGACAGAAGGAGGGGACCTCAGGAATGCCACTAAAGGCAGTGACACCTCATCCGACAGAGAAGTGGAGGGACGTGTGTCCCAGCAGATGACAGGTCACCTGCAAAGTCTCTGAAGCAGCAGTGGGCCCAGTGGAGAAGCAGACAGGAACCCAGCCATGGAGGGCACCTGGACTTTGCCGCTGGGAGGGTTCAATCAACGGATAACACTCAAGGCTACTTGTACACACGTGCTCCAGCTACGGAACCGCCTCGGAATCTGTCTTTCCATTGAATACCTGCCTCAGAGTTGAATGCATATAACATCTAAAATCATATTCCAATGAATCTTTTAAAATCTTTCCCCCATCTCTTATTAATGAATTGACTCAACAAAATTTTTTTGAAGGTAGAAGTTTTGATGGAAAAAAAAAAAAAACACTTCGAGAACAGGGTAGGAAGTGAGCAGTTAAGGTTAACAAAGGTACAGAAACTGGACTGTGGGAAGGCAAATAACTGGGCACCAACTAAGTGCAGAAGGATTTCAGTCTCGGAAAAAACAGGACGAAGGATGACCAGGTGGAAAGGAGGTTTAAATGCCTTTAATTTAATTCAGCAGCTGATGGAGAACAGCTAAAGCACTGTGAACAGAAGAGTGACAGGTTGCCAGAGAAAACTCACCGCATCAGCAGAAGGTGTGCAGGGGACGCGACCAGGGGACAGCCTTAGGAGTGGGGGCAGCGGAGGAAAGTAGCATGAACAGTCGAGTCAAGAGGCAATTAGGGCTTTAACCGATAATAGCTTTGGGAATGAAAAGGAGGCAACACAGACTTTTTAAGTGGGAGGCTCCAATGAGACCACCATGAATAAACAAAGAGAAGGCAGGAGAAAGCCATAAGACGGCAGTTGAAAGTCTACAATTCACGCCAGGATTAAAAACAGGATTATAAATGTCACTCTTTTACAGGTGACCACTAATAGTATTAGTGGTCTATTAGTGGACTATTAGTGGACTATTTACTATGTTTTCCATTCCTGCCTCTATAATGAAAGCTCCTATGTTGTTTTTATGCCAACTTCTAGCCCACGTCCAGTAGACATTAAAAAAAACTTAAAAAAGACTAACCTGTGATATCTTAATAAATATAAAAGCACTTAGTGTAGTTGCTGACATCAAGTAAGCATTCAATCAACACAGGTTAATATTATTACCGTCCCTTTACTGCTATGATTTTAAAATAGGTAACTCTGATTACTACTCATATCCAGTACAGAAAAAAGCAGCCAGAAAGATGCTTCTGCAATTTTAATTTTTATAAGAAAACAGCAGGAAATCACCACATGAATATGAACACACACACAATTACGGACAACTGGGCTCCAATTTTCAGGCCATGACAGAGGCCATCTATCTGTGGAGGACTGTTAAAGTCAGGACTGTCGGCAATATTTCTCAACACAATAGAGAGTAAGAAATCTAAGACCAGACGGAAAAAACATGCTAGCAATACGTAGAGTATAAAAAGCAAAACTAAGTGCCAATCTCGGGCAGGATGCCTCTTCTGATCTTAATGATCCATTAACAAGTTTTCAAGTCAAACATAAGTAACTAGGCTATGGGTGATTCTTGCTGGCCTATACATTTTTGAGTGGTGAAATTTAGAGTGTCATCTTTTGAACAAATAACATTAATATCCAACATCAAGATATATCATTTTTCTAAAGAAATCATAAATTATTATCCTATGCAAGAGAAAATGGCAATTATAATTTAGGATATTTATTAAGCACTTCCTAATGTGGCAAGCATCAATCATGATTAGCTTTATAGGAATTCTCACTTAATCAGCAGTGTAATATTATAAAAAAAAAATGCTATTACTGTCCCATTTACCAGTAAGGAAATTTAAGCTGAAAAGGGTTAAACTCACCCCAGGTGACAAGCACATAGGAAGAGAGCTCAGTTACGAACGCAGGTGCTCTGTTAGCCGGGACTGCAGACCTTAAACATAAACGCAACAGTACCTTCCCAAAAACATAAGAGAGGAATTAACTCTTCTAATAGCAACAGTAAAATATATTTTATCATATAAAAATAATGCCCATGTCTAATAATTTAACACATAATAATTTTACTTGTGTTTACCTTTAAAAACATAGCAAAACTCCACTAATTTCAGCTAATTAGAAGATAAATCTAACAAAAAAAAATCTCACAATGAAAAATCTGTTGCAAAATACATTCTATAGAAATAAATCTTCATTACTTATTAGAGTTTTGGGTGGGTTTCTTTATTAGTAATGATAATAATTTACCAGAATATAACTGTTTATGTATAAATAGATGATTCTCAAAGAATATTTAACATATGTAAAAACATAATTAGCTTCTCTTTGCTATTTAAAATCAAGATCTGGGAAAGAGGATTTAATATTAATATATGCTATCCTGGGAAAATAGGGTTTATTTATAATACTAGTCAAAGTGAACTCTAGGCTGATAAAATTACTAAAAATGTTCAATAAATTCAGTCCTAGATATTTTTATTGTATAGGACTTTATAATCATATACCATTCATATTATCGTTACCTTGTATAAGAAGATTTTAAAAGTTTTTTCCAAACTTTTTTCATTGAAATAAATAATTTCCTCTTTTCAGGGATGCACTTAATGGCCTGAATCAAAATCAATATGGACAAGAACAAAAATCCATAAATTCTCATTAGTTGGTCTATTTTCAACTGAACTAAATGGGAAAGAGATATTACTTCTTTTTTGCAAAAATACCTGCACACAGTTAATGATCAGTGCAAGAAATCTCAGAAAAGGCTGCAAAATCCTGTCACATCTTAATAATTATATTTTTAAGGCAGTACATAGTGATTAGTGGGTCTTCAGCGATTTCAGGGAGAATTCTGACCTCCCAGTTCTTACTCTGACTCCATGGTGCTCTGGGACCACAATGCTAGAATCAACATAAAACCATCTTCCTTTAGAACAGTACCCTAAATATCTCAATACCACTGGTTAGAAGCTTCAAGTTGGACAGTCAACACCACATAGAGTAATATTGCATTTAACTACTCATGAACTAAAGATAATAAAATTGCAACTTTATCTCACCTTTATATCTAGACAAAACCAAGGAAGACTCAAATCCCCTAATAATCCCAACAGTGTAACATGCATGCTTGCTGAAACACATCAGGCTTAGCATATTAGTCATACATGTAAGCAACATATCCGCAAACCAAAATGTCTGAGACTTCTGTACGATCAAGACACCTTCCTTAAGCTGCTGTGGGAGGAAAGCCAAGGACAGCATCACAATTTGATTCTGTGCTGAGTTCATGAAAATGATCTTGGCATTTGATTATTTTAACCAAGCTGGCTCATGGGACTTCCTGCTAAATATGAGCTGCCCAAAGTTCATAAGGTATTTGTCCAGCCCGGGAGAAAACTGCTAAGAAAATGACAGCAGGGCGGTCGCCAGATTCATTTATTATGTCTAACAGCACCAACCTAGTCAGCATTTCTCACTGTACTGTTATTTTTCATTAATATCAATGCTAAACGTTTTTGCCTTCAAAAATTTTGCCAAGAAGATTGAGAATCACTGCTGTAAGATTCCACAGCTGCCCTCCTCACCAACCCAAAACCCCTCTGCTTCCTCAATTCCCTCTTTCAGGTCTTTCTCTGAGTTTTAAACATCCCTCCTCCCTACCCAGGCAACTTTCACTCATTTTCTTGAAAACTCGCCTTCCTGCCCACTACAGTCTACGATTTTATCAATTACGCACCATATTCTCTTCCATTTGCAGATTCGTCCTGCAGACTGGCTCCTTTCTCTTTCTACAGAATCTCTTAGGTCTCTTCTACACTTAAAAAGGGTGGGGGGAGCCAAAAAAACAAAAACCTTTCGTCGATCCTGTTCCCCCTCCAGAAAGTACCTCTGCGACTGCTTCCTCTCCCCCTCTGGATGTCTTAAAATGAAGACTGTCCCAGCTGGTTCTAATTCCTCCCTGCCCGCTGACCACCTCACCTGCTGGAATACTTGCAAAGCCGCCTCTACTTTGCTTAAATTGTGCTCCCAACTCCTAACATCTGCGTCTGTCCACAAGCCCGCTACTCATTCCACTGAAAGCTGGAAGCTTCTAGTCACCCAAGACCTGCCCTGTTCTGTCAATCTAAGAATGCAGTTTCTAAGCGTTATAATTAGTTGATATTTCCACTTTTTGTCTCAAATATCTCTCTTGGTGCCAGTATACTGGTATATTGGGTGTTTATTTATTTCTGCTTAAAAACATGGTGATACCGTCTTAACTAACCTATCCACCTTTATTAGCCCATCGCCAACAATAGGCTATCATAAATCTTCCCAGACTTAATTTTGACCGCTATTTATTTATGATTTAGACTATAATTTACCCTCTCACCTAATGAGAAAATAATCTCTCCAAAAGCCTGGCAGCCATCATGCCACCATCCTCCTTAAAATCTTCACAAGCCCCACACTCACAAGTGAATTAAATGCAACCTTCTTAGCTTGTTACACAAAGTTTTGCACGATAAGGCCCCAAACTATCTTTTTTTTAAATCTCTCCCTGGCTTATATTCTAGAATTAAAAATAAAAAAATATTGTTATTCCTATCCACAAAGACAGGAATAAAATTCTACTCACTTCTGCTTTCTGTCACACACAGAAAAAAAAATATAAACTCAATCAATGCGAACAGGGAATTTTGGTATTTTTTTTTAACTGCTTTATCCCCAGAGCCCAGATTAACATCACTCATTAAATATTTGTTGGATTGTTGGAAACACAGCCATGCTCTGGTGCTATCCACTTTGTTTTACACCTGTGAACACAGAATGAACTGCTGGCATTAATTAAGCTCGTCAACATGAACATCACGAGGAAGACAACACACAAATATTCATAAGGTAAGGGTCCAAGTACGGCAGGGCTTCAGAAAGGTAACATCAGCAGAAGGAAGGCCTTCACTTAGCCAACCTCTGTAAGGTGGTCATTGGTTTTTCCTGGACATTTTATGAACATTGCATAATTTTTTTGTTTTTCACTTGGTAATCTCCCTGACATAGAGCTGGCTGCTAAGGATTTCGTTAAATGTTAGGGGGAGTTCCTACAAATGCAGTTAAGGAGACATAATGTGAAATGGTGATGAAAATAAATTTCACGTGCTTCAGAGTATGCTACGTTGCAATCAAGTTCTTTGAGAACGATTGTGTAAGGACAGCAATTTTCCAGAGGCCAAAATGAAAAAGAAGGTTCAGAGTTTGAAGCATTTTCACAGTCCGACATCTGTATCTTTCAGAGTGGTGAAAGCTACTGCATAAAGAAGCTTCCATGAGATCCATAAAGAACACAGGCCACGCATGTACACAGCACCCACACAACCAAAAGTACATCTGAAAAGTGAAAAGCTCCATTGCTTGTTGTAAACGTGTATACTACAATTTACTGCTCTATCACAAGGCATAAAGGAACGGCCGACATCAGGTACTAGACAAGCATGTTCAGACTAAGCTTCCTTCCAAATCGAGGATGCAAAGGAAAGGCCAGCCCACTGCATAATGCCGTAAGTTCCTGACAGTAAGTTTAGGGACACAGAACAATTGCCCACAAACTGAGATGCACTATGCTACAAGAAATTGGGCACCAGAGTTGTTTTCATACAGACCGTCTCGGTCTATTTAAATGGTTACATTAAAGTACGTCTCATAGAAATGGAACATCTGTATATTTGCAAAAATGCCCCGCCCAGCTTCTTTTTTACTCCCTTTGTTTAACTTGAATAGTTTTGATTTCTTAATTTACAGGTTGGCTGGTTCAGTCCTTGATTCCCTACATAAGCCTGAACAATTTGGTAAGATATATTTTTAATTACAACATCATTACCATCTACACTCCAATAAATCATGGCCTAAACGTCCTTCTTGTAAGTTTTTACTCTACAGTACATTAAATATAATGTGACTATATGAACTTTAAAGAATGGTTCCATAAACCACATGTAAAACTTAATTCTAATAATTTGTAGTTAGACCTCTGTATTACATGGATTGCCAAGTTTCTGCCTTCTTTCAAAAGAGGAAAGACCTGTGATCCTATACAGTTTACTATAAAATTTAACCATTTTACCTATATCAAGGCACATTCCACTCTAAATTATTTTGTGGCTAAATTTACATAATATGCATTATAAAAATCAGGAAAAGACAACAGAAGAAATTCTGTACCTGAAAGGAATGCAGATGTGGGTGATTCTGGCAGAACTGGGGAAGGCGGCCCGTCTTGGTCACTGACAAGCCTACCCGTCCCTCCACATACGTGCTCCTCGAGGTCTTTCAGAGAGTTTGCATCACACACAGACACGAGTCTCCAAATATCAACACTCCTATCCACCTTTTCAAGTGTGGGTTTTCTCTTTGTAAGACTCCACATGTTTTATAAGCCTCAATAAATAAAAAAAGCAGCTTTTAATCAATAACAAACTCATGACACATGCTAACAATGTATGCATCTAACTACAAAGATGATCAGTTATAATTTAAGTCCTTTCAATAACTCTCTCATTCGACCAGTAAGAATTTGTTGGTGCCAACCGATTGCTAAGTGCAGTTATCCATTTTCCAACAGACATACCACCATTCAGAAATGGAAATTAATATTTTATGAGTAAACATGGTATTTCTCCTTAATCTCCTAACTGGAGAAAGCAAACAAATCTAAAAGGCAGTAAGCATGAGCAATTGCTTTCTCACGGGCAATGCAGTGGAGCACGCAGGCAATACAAAATGCAAATAAAAACTAAAGACAAAAACTTCTAACCCATGGCTTCCTTATCTGTCACACAGACTGCTTTGTAATTCTGACTCAAATTTGTCTCTTTTGGGGAGCGAAGAGCATCTTGCCCCTTCCCCGCTCATCTTCAGGAATCATTTGTCTTCCTGCTGCTGCGTGAGTCAGCACCACCAGAAGTGGACAGCTTCCTGCTATTTATTAAGAGGAAAAGTCTTCTCCCCATAAACTGACACAGTGTAGCTAAACCACAGACAAGGGTGAAAGATGGGCCCAAAACGTAATGGAAAGAATTAAACACACACAAAATTCCAACAGCAAAAATGCTATCGCTAAACAAATGTCTATGTTGCTCATCAACACAACTTGCCTTCTTAAAACAAAATTTAAAACATAACATACTGCTATTAGCTTAGTTATTCCCATTATAATGAGATGATGATATTAATTCACTTAGAAATTGGAAAAATGTGATTCCCATTATTGTTAGGCCTAATTTGCTTCAAAAAGGCGTCCCTGATATTCCATGTTTTACACCTCCAAGTTAGGTTAGTATCTTGTCACTTGCCTGGGGAAGCCTCGCTCACTGTCCTTAGCTGATATCATGAAAATATTGAAACTCGGTTTTTTAAGTTTATCTCCTGCACTAAAGCACTTCCAGTTCTACCGTTCTAGTTATAGCACTTAATACTGGAAACCATTTATTGAATGCCTTCGGTATATTTAACCTGTTACATTCATTTAATTCTATTTCATTTAATTTCATTTAATTCTATAACTACCTTATGAACTACGAGTTCCATTTTATATTTAAATATACTACCTAGGATTATAATTACAGGCATTATAACTAAGTGGCAGTCAGGATTTAAACCCAGTTCTGTTAGGCACCAAAGCCTGGGTAACTTCCGGAGATGCAATGCCTCATGTAACATACAAGACGTGTAGAATAGTGAGTCTTGATATGGTTACCTTATCTATTCAATATAAACTTATCCAAAAGCAGTACGTTTTCAACATTACTGACCATTAGCACACTTCTCTTTAGTACTGATCCTTCTCTTATGCTCAGCACAATGATTATATAAAGCCAGACAACCCGGGTTCCAATCCCAGTTCCTCCACTGACTTCTCTGTGCCTCAGTTTCCTCACTTGTGTAATGTGGTTAATAATGCTATCTCATAAGATCGAAGGAGTTAACATTTGTAAAGTACTCAAAACAGTACTTGACAAAGAATAAAGACTATGTATGTCATTAAACAAAAATACTCTCCATAGGAGACTGTATCAAATCTGCTTAATGGCAAATTCTTGTTGACAGCTTATGTACTTTACTTATAGAGAAATACCTTGTAACCCACATGTGTTTTTCAACATTCCCGTAGAGCAAGGGAATCAGTTGAATGGGGCAGACGATGTACACACTGTTCCCAGGTAGGAATGAAGCTCTAACAGCTGAAGTGGGAAGGGAACGGGAGAGAAACTAAATTGGCTTCAGATCTTCTCCAAAATAACATTTTCTAGAGTGATTTTTGGTCATTTGAAATAGTATCAGACCTTATTAAAGATCACTCGAAATTCAAAGTAGATGAGTTTTATAAACTTGTATTTTGATCCTCCAACTGATGACTGACTTAATAAAGTTAAGCATGGTAAATATTAATTGACGTTTTGAATATATAAACTGGTATATGTTACTCTCTAAATCAAGAGTTTTTTTTGTAATTCCCCAACACCTGAACAAAGCTCTCTATGAATCTTAATTGAAAGAACATAATTTTTCACTCTCATATTTAAATAGAGAAAAGTAATTTAAAATACTTATTTTATTAAGACAGCTCACATTTAAGAAACTGAACCCCAAGTGTGAGCAGTTTTATTTCCCCACGGCTCACAAATAAGCCTCAATACATATGAAAAAACAAAGGAGTGGGATGGAAGGGCTCGCTCAGCAGAACAGCTGAGAGCGATACCACCTCTACAGGACTGAAACTGTCAGCACTGCAAATAAAAACAAACAGGAAAACATCTTGGACCAAGAAGCAATAGCAATTGGCTGTTAAAACTTAAAATTTTTTAAATTTATTTAAGTAAATCAATTAGACACCTGAAAAAATCTTACCTAAAGAAATTGCGGAATAACTCTTCAAACAGCACAGAGAACGACAGGGTCCAGATGAGAAACTCTGTTCAGGTCTCAGTCTATCTGCAGTCTTTATGCAATTAACATTGAAGGACATCTCAGCTATTATCTTGCCACAACTTCCAAAATTAACAGATCTTCAATTATTTTATTTCTAATGAGATTTTATTTAATTTTATTTAATTTTCAATTATTTTATTTCTAATCTCATCTCTAACAAATGAGATTGAAGACTTGTTGAATTATCTATTTACTAAGGACAAAATTATTCTGCATGGAGAATACTAAACCGACACTACATTCTGATTTCCCAATTTCTTTAGAAAAGAGATTCTTTCAGAGTTCACAAATATTCCTTCTTTTTTCTTTTAATCCTTTCTTTCACGTACTGTGTACACGGCATGAAAGTCATGGATTATATAAAACAAACTGATGCATTTTGTCCACATCAGCAAAACCTTTGGGGGTTTCTTCTGCCTTTAACGTAAGCCCTTCTTCTTCCCAAAAATCCAGTCTATATAATTCATTTAATGTTTCATTTCATAAAATGCCAATAATCAACCTAAAGCGAAATTACATTTAGATTATTATATATTTAATAGGCACTTTCTTATAATCTCAGCCATTCTGAGCAATAAGATATTTTATATGACATAATATATGTAAACAATCACATGCAAAGTCTTTAATAACCAGTTGTTAATATCTAATTCTTATTTCCTAATTACCAGATGTTCAAAAGTTCAAAAATAAAAATGAATGATTTTCAGTGATTAGGCTCCAAAAGTTCATTATTTAGCATGACCTGAAGGCCCTTCATCTGACCCTATTTCCTCACTGGCTTCACTGGTTATGTCCTCATAACCCTCCTACTTAACGGTATCTATTCCAGCCACAAAGAACATCTTCCTGTTTTCCAACTCTCCGCAGCCTTGGCTCCAGTCTTCTGCACCGGCTACTCCTTTCCCCTGTCACCACCTCCTCATCTGGCTAACTGTCACCCATCCTTCAGGTCCTGGGTCGGTTGCCACGTCTCAGGAACACCTTCCCTGACACCGCTCCAGGCCACAGGCGAGCATCTTGATCCCTGTGTCCTCTCTCAGCACCTTGTTCTTCTCTGCCATGGCCTGCAGAAAGCTAAAACCTTCTCGCCTGTCAAATCCTGGAGAAACATAGCTGCCAATGTGTTACAACCCTTTACCACCCATGTTGCTGCAGACCACTGCAAAGAAGACACAAGGCTAGGAAAAATATGCTTCTACCAAACAGGAACCATGACTGAGCTATTTCCACAATTATTTCTAAATACAAGAGGCTTGAGAAAATCAGCAAGGCACATTCAACATATTTGCATTTAGTATCATCAAAGATAAAACTAAAGAATGAAGGTCATTCTCAAATTTACCCAGAATTTAACAAGTTACTTTTTGTTTAGACCAAAGACTCAAAATTATAAAATATGATGCAAATGATAGTATACCTATCTATTTGTTTTAATTGCCTTTCAATCTTCTTTGCTAGAAGCTTCTTGTATACAGAGGTCACATTTACATCTTATCGAGGTTTTGCAACACAGTTATGGAAACCTGACCATATTAACCAACAAAGGACAGAAAAAGCCCCTCCTGAGAAGGACCCCCCCTCTGAAACCTGTAACCTGAAACTTCTAAAACACAACCAAATTAATATGAGCAATAATTTCAGTCAAAAGGGTGTCTCTAATTCACACAATCTGGAAGCTTAAGTATCAGGTTTTACTTAAAGGAGCCTATACTAATTATTATTTTCTAAAGATTAAACTTTTTAAAATGGTTTCATTCTTGGGATACTTCACTTAGTAGAATGGGTTCCAGCTCTATCCAGGAAAATACAAGAGGTGCTAGATCACCATTGTTTCTTATAGCTGAATAGTACTGCATGGTATATATATACCATATTTTATTAATCCACTCATGGGTTGATTCCACAACTTTGCAATTGTGAATTGTGCTGCTATAAACATTCTAGTGCAGATGTCTTTTTTATAGAATAAGCACCACGTGTACTCACCAGCCAATTGGTTTCACTGATCAACACCTAAGTGGACACATAGGAATAACATTTACGGATTTATGGGGCATCGTGCAGATGGGAGGGGGAGGAGGGGATGGGTATATACATACATAATGAGTGCGGTGTGCACCGTCTGGGGGATGGACACGCTTGTTGAAGCTCTGCCTTGGCGGAGGGGGGGGAGGGCAATATACGTAACCTAAACATTTGCATCCCCATAATACGCTGAAAGAAATAAAAAATAAAAAACAAAAATAAAAAAGTTTCAGTCTTTAATTCAAATTCCTCTTATGCTTTCTCAAACTTTTTCACTAATTTTTTTTGCGATTTGTGTTTTTCATTTTTCTTCATTAGTATTTCCCCCAATATCTGTGAAATAGACCATCATTAACATGGTACTTTCACAAACATTAGCACCTCGTTCCTTTCTTCATTCATCCCATCCTTAGATGGATGGGATGAATGAATCCCATCTGAATCCCATGAATGTACCATGTATCTATCAGACATCCACTGTATACCAGGAAACAGGGTTTGCCCCTGTGGGTTTTATTCAATATATTAATGAAACTTATTTTTAGAGCAGTTTTAGATTTAGAGAAAAACCGAGTGTATGGAGTTCCCATATACAGCCCGCACCCCGACACAGAGTTTCCCCTATTAACATCTTGCATTAGTGTGGTACATTGTTACATTTGCTGAACCAATAATGATACATTATTAGTAACTAAAGTCCACAATTTACATCACGGTTCACTCTGTGCTAAAACCGCCCCCCACCCGCCGTGCTCCACCTAGACATCACTCCTGCTTCCCAGATTCACCTCCCTCACCCTTCCCACCCGGAGCCCCAGGGAAACACTGACCTTTTTACTGCCACCATAGTTTTGCCTCTTCCAGGATGTCTTTTAGTTGGAACCACACAGTATAGAGCCTCTTCAAATTCTCTTCTTTCACTTAACAACTGGCATCTAAGTTTTCTCCACGTCTTTGTGTGGCTTAATCGTTCATTTCTTTTCATGTTTGAATACTATTCCATCATACAGAGGTACCACGTTTGTCTACCCACTCACTCACTGAAGGACATCTTGGTTACCCAGCAATTACACATAAAACTGCTATGGACATTTGTGTACAGGTGTTCATGCGGGTCTAAGTTTCCAACTAATCTGGATAAATGTCAAGAAGCACAGTTGCTTTTTTTTTTAATAATAAAGCTAACACGTCGATTTGTCAAAAACATCCTAATTTGATAGAACTTTCTCTTCCATTTGCACTTAGTTATCAATATTTTGATAATTTGGTATGCAAGAGTTTCTAACGGCTCTTGTGTCCCTAGATGCCCATCAATTACCTGGGATAAAGTGGGAGCACATTCAGTTCACACATGCATATAATTCTTTTAGACAAAAAAATCAGCCATAATTTCTGTAAAAGATGTACACAGCCTTGCAAAAATGCTCACCCAAAATTAAATGGATCTATAAATGTGCACTTACTTTATCATTTTCCAGTGACAACCCTCCACCAAATCAAGTCAACAGTATTTACTAAGTACCTACTATGGCCACATCACTAAGTTGGCTGCAAATGGGGTCTCCAATTTCTACTTGTCAGTGGTTTAAGAGTGTTGAGAATTCTGTCTACATCAGTGACTCACAATGTTCTTCTGAAACAGAAATTTCCCTGAAAACCAAAGCAATGAGTCAGAACACTAAGACACTGACTATACAACAGTCCTGTAAATCCTCTTCCTAATCTTCCTAAGATCCATCTTGATTTTTCTTAAAGCCCATATAAAGCCAGATATTTTTCCCAATTCACAACATTGAACCCAATGTATAAATATCTGTGTGTTTTATATGGAGAGAGACCCATTTCCTAATTCTAGCAGCAAACATAAAAAACACAAATAAGTAAAAGCCATTACTAAAAAAACTTATGAACAGTTCTTTTTAACTATGGCTTCCGTAAAATTCAATGTTACGGAATAAATTTAACACTGCAATTATTTTATCATATACATTTTTTTAAATTGCAAGGTTGCAATGCACGTTTTTAAAAATGTATTTGATTTTATTTTAAGGTTCTTTTGTTTATAATCTCCCTGTCACTTGTCAGCCCTTGCTACTACCTCATTACTTCTAATTCTGCCTCTCTCTAACCCTCTGAATTAGGTCCATTAACTGCCCAAAGAGAGGCCTGATGCCCTCCACATACTCCCTCTCTACCACCTTCCCATCTGCAGTGGCTTAGAAATACATCCTGCTCAGAAACAGAATGACCCACACTGACCCTGGGGCTCTGAAATTGTTTCTGCTATAAAGCAGATCATGGATGCCATACCGGTGGAATATTAGCTTCATTGTGTCTGAGAAACAACTGAACCTGAAGGCCAACCAAGCCTACACATAATTCTGATGTGTGTCAGCAATGTTCTCCACAGAGTTCCCGTGGGCAGTCCCAATTTCTACCTGTTGTACTTTCATCCTCAAAGCATCCAGGTTTAGACTATAAATGGGATGCCACCCTGGTCATAAGTACCCCTTCCTTCCACCCAATCACTTTACATATTCCCTACCAGCCCTTCGAACAATCATCTCTCTGTGGCTGCCTAGATGCCACTGGCTATCAAAACTCTCAGACCTCTAACTACAAAGATCCTACAGCCACTGCTTTTCAGACACGCTATATTCTAAGCAAGACTGTGTTTAAATATGACTGATTTGTTTTAGGAAAACTGAGCAATTTCCCAATACAGTTTTTTTCCCCCAAACTAAAAAATGTAATTGAAATGTCTTCCATCATATTTAGGAGCCTAACAATCCTAAAAATGAACCGCAAGCCCATCACCATCTCACTGAGGAAAGTGTGTCCAGCGTTCTAAAGCCAAAATAGCAATCACTGTAGGATTAATAGTAAAGATGAGCACCCAGAATTCAAGTCAATCTAAAAATAGAAGAAAGCCTGGCCACAAAAAAAAAAAAATAGTATAATTCGATTTCATTTTACAGACGGCAGGGCCAAAAGAAGTGTTATCAAAGCACAGCAAATGGATGAGTAAGAGTAAGGCACAGAGGTTCGAGGTGGGAAATGAGTTTTGGGCAGCTTAATTAAAGATCTGAGAAATGACATTTAGAAAGCAGAATGAAATTAACAGGCAACACACAAATGCATTAGGAGGCCCTGGTGATGTAGGAGCCGAATGAGAACAGAGTGAGCACCTGATGAGCAGCATCAGACACCTGAGTTTACTGTGCTTATACCAGTAGCCAACAGTCATTCAGAATTTCTATTAGTAAGGAGTGAAGACATGCATTCCTGTGACATGCTAAATGGTCAGTGCTGTATGTAACTTGCTGTCCTGTATCAGAGTAAGTCTGGCCCGCCACAAGATAACTTGCAGAGTCATTCACCAGTTTCAACTGAGCAGCCTGATGGAAACCAGCTGAGCCGATGACATCACCAGAGGCTTTTTACTATAAAAAGGGCAAGCTCCGTGAGGTCAGGAAGCAGAACTGAGCTCCATGAACAGAAGCCAGGCTGGAAGAGGGAAGAACCAAGTAAAGTTCAGAGGAGGAGAGGCTCATTCCAAGAAGCAGCCAGAATGAGCGATTTGCTCAGAGACCTAGCTGTAGGAGAAAAAAGGCACACAACAGAAACTTTCCTTTAAGAATAAGGGACTGCAGTTTCTCCCAAAGAAGTAAGTTATCTAAAACAAAGCCTCAAAGGAGAAACTGACCAAAGAAGCTCTTTCAGATTTTCCTTTCCTGGAACTGAATTAAACTGCAACATCATCACGGTATTAAAACAATAATATGCATGTAGTCTTTCCCACAACATATATTAGTTGAGCACCTACTATGAACCTGGTGTAGAAACTTGGAATACGTTAGTGCATAAAATGGACAAAGGTCCCTGCCCTCTTGGAGCAATAAATAGACAGACGTACAGCATGTCAAGTAAACACTACAGAGAAAATTAAGAAGAGAAGGTGGCTGGGTTGAGAATATTTGCGATATTTGCGCAAAGACCTAATAAGGTGGGGAGACGAGCCACGTAGGTATCTGGGAAAAGAACAGGGCAGGCAGAGACAAGCGCACGTGCAAAGGCCCTGCGCTGGGCATGTGTTTTCTGTACTAAAGAAACATCAAAAAGGCCAGCACTGCTGGTCAGGAAGAGCGAGGGGAAACAGGACTCTGAGTGTGAACAGGTGAACTTATAGACAGGCCAGTGGAGGCATCCAGCAGGTATTGGGATATGTGAGCTGCAGGAAGCACAGAAAGGCTCCTGCCTACCTCATGCCATGGAAACCAGGCTGATCTACACAGAGGAAAAACCGTGCTGGCAGTGCGGTCCTCAGCAAAGTTACCGTGGATTTTTCAAAAGCTAACGCAACTTTAATAAAATCAGAAGCCCTGATAAGCAAGTATCTTTCCTTCCCACTAGTCCCTGACTTATCTAGGTCAAGTATTATTTGGTTCAACTTTGTATTAAATAAGTGATTTTTACAAGTTCACATGATACAATCATCACAGTCTCAGAGTTCTTTCTTCATGCTTTAAAAAATTAAAAACAAAACCCCTGAAAATCAAACCTGCACTCACTACTCACGTTTCTCAGGAATGTTTAGCATTACCACTTCACAAAAAAATAACTTACAAGAAAGACCCAAATCTTAAAAGGATGGTTTTCAAACACTTGGTTTTAACACTCAGCAGGGTCAAAAACACAGGTTCAGATGAAAGCAAGCGGGTGCAACTAATTTTGTGACCTGAGTGAGCACAACATCTAAGCCACGGTTTCCTCATCTGTGAAAAGAAAGCATTGGCTCCTATGACTCATCTCGCTGCTTTCAGCGCAATGTTCTTTGATTTCCTTCTGCCCAGCGTTATAAATCATTCGGCTCCCAGGCTAGTAAAATTTTACTCAACGTAGAGTGGAATTATTTTACATTGGCCATAAAAAAGGTAAAATAAGTCAGGTGCGATACATGCAAATTAACAAAATAAGAGTATTTTAAGTTTTGAAAATCGGTGCTTGCATGGAAAAAAGATGTCCTTTAAGTAATGTGGTAGGCAACTCCTAAGACTGTTGACTGGCTCACACTTCCTACTTCCCTGGGAACTGTCATGAGCACTGGTCTATGCACACAGTAATTCTGCAACCCTACGGTTGACTGATTTGGGGCAGAGATACCAGACCCAAGCAAAGACCATCAGATTTTCTCTTCCCGGAAGTTGTTATTTTGATCTGATAAGCACAGGCTAGGTGCCACTAATATCTGAGTCACAGTAACATAACGACAACTTTGCAGAGCCCACCACTCCTGCTACTGAAGTCCCCAAAGCAGTCCTGAGCGCCCAGGGCCACCCTGGTTTCCGCCCAGCCCTCCCAAGATTGATGTTTCAGTTATTCCCAGGATTCCTTTAAATACCTTAACATTTAAATTTAAATTAATTAGAACCAAAATGAAAAATCCAGTTTCATAGTTGAATTAGCCACATTTCAGATGCTAACTAGCTACTGGCTACCATGCTGGACAGCTCAGATACAGACGACATCGTTGTCATCACAGACAGTTCTACTGGACAATACTGCCCCAGACCTAATAAACTTCCTCTTTCCTTAAAGTGTTAGGATCAGAATTCGTTCTATTTTATGTGCATTTTTGTGTTTGTGTATTTTATATTTGCACCCATAAGAGTAATCAGGAGGTCCAATGGTAACTTTTTGCAAAACCTTGTAAAGGATTTCTAGGCAATCCCAAGGGTTTTCAATCTTGGGGCTGATGTCATTTCGAAAATTAAAAGTTTATTCACATCGCTCCTGGACTCCCCCTGGGTCCCAGAATCATGGAATTTAAGAGCGTGGACAAACCATAGCAAATGGCTAATTCAACTTCCTATTTTTTTAAACATGAAGATATGAAGACTCAGGAAACTTGTAACTTGCTTTTTTTTCTCAACAGTACTAAAATTTCGTTTAATAGGTTATCTAACAGAAGATAAATAAGACACCAACTAAAAATGCAATACACAATATAAATCTGCAAATCTCCTGATTACAAAAGTAACAAGGCATTAGGTTTAAATATTTATTCGCTCACCAAGCTGTTACTATACCAACTCCTTCCCACTCCCCACTCCCATCCCTTTTTTTCTATTTCTCCGGTTAGATGCATTTGCTGTGGTTACCATTGTTCTCAATGTCACAGTTCCCCATATCTAAAAGGCACAGAAAACATTCTGTACTTGGAAATCAGGGAGCAAATGCATTTTTTTAATTTTTATTTTTCACTAGAACCTTTATGTTCAAATCTTCCACAAGATTAGTCATCTGTACAGATTGGAATCTGGATAGCTGGGGATGTTTTTATTCGGTTGCTTTTAAACAAATAGTAACCAAACATCCTTTAAAAGATGTGGATTAAACTGTCATACCTATTCATCAATAGATTTTTAACTTGCCAAAGCAAGTTCTTTCGGCATGATCATAAAGCAACATGTTATTTCTAACAATAACAGCACAAAACATACACACACACACACATCCTGCCAGGAGACAAGAATTCTAACGCTCTACCTGTACTGTCTCACACTTAAACTGCAGTAAAATCTGTAACCATCCACCAGGCACAGAGAATTTACACATTTCTTTCAGATAAGTACAAAAGTCAAAATTCATGCAATATTAATTTTGACATAAAGGGCTATGTTTAAACAATTCTCACACTGCACTTGCTTTCCTGAAGTCAAGTGTGGTCATGTATTGGAAGTTTATGACCTCCCCATCAGCCTTTCCATTCCAGATAAATTGCTTATACTTTTTCCCATACAGATTTGTACCTAATGAGACTAATCTGCAAACAAACGGAGCACAATAACTGCAACCCCTGCACATATCAAATCATTGCAGACCCATATTTTTGTATGGATTTTTCTTCTTCACTGCAAACAAGAGTTCCACCTTCTTGTATCCCATCACACAAACCGGTGTTCCAAGTCTTCTGAAACAATGATACACATTGAAAGAATTAACCAAGACTGTTTCCTTTTCCCTTCCCTTTCAAATACCAGAGTGTTCACACACACACACTCTTAAACATCACAGAGGTTTCTAACACACATGGGTGTTGGCTATTCCTATCGCAGGGAAATACCTCTCCCAAGATGTTTAAGCGTGACCCACAAAGTCAACAATGGGAGGTCCTGAACTTACCAGTGGCTGCTGCTTTGAGTCATGCTATTATTCAATACTAGTGTGAATCATCGCCAAGCAGGGCCAGCGAGCACAGAGCAAGAGCTTGCAGCCTTTGAGCAAAAGTTCTGGCTGATAACTTATACAACAAAAAGGCAAAAACAGCAGAAACTCCAAAACCTCCACTGCATTTTGAAAGCATATGTTCTTTGGAGAAAATGTGCTAAAGCCAATAAATGTATCCCAAGGCAAATGAACACAAATGCGAACCGCAATCTTGGAACAGCTTTTGCTCAGACACCTGAATCCTTTAAAATCCTTGCACACACCAGAGAAAAGATGACAAATTATTTAGGTCAGAAAGTTTTGCACCTGGAGATATTAATACTAAAAAGTTAGCAAGAAGGTAGAAAAACCATGGCATCTTATAAATGGAAGTTAAATTATTATAAGAAAATTCAAACTAGTTAAAAAACATAAACTTTTTTACACACTTGAGGGGATTCTATAATCAAACTTACAGTATCTGCTAGCCCTAGCTTCATTTCAAAATGGTATTCTAAAGAGGCCACTGTATGTATCACAATTTTGCCAAAGCTTCATTTTAACCATTACTCCAAAACTGATTAGTTATACTAAAGTTATAAAAAATTTAGTGTAAGAGATTCAGCTTCAGCCTTTGTTGGTCATGACAGCCCATTTCCAGAGAATCTGGGGACCTACAAAAGAAGCCTGGTGCTTTAACAAGATCTGAGCAAGTGGGTCAGCTGTCACCTACGACAGGGCTCAGCCTCACACAGGAGAGTGAATTAGCCGCAGCAGCCCAGGATAAATTTTCAACAGCTGGGACCTGAACCTGCAGACTTTTAAAAGCCATTAACTTTTTTTTCGTGGAAAACATTTATTTTTTTCCAGCAGGTTTTAAGTTGTACAACAGAGGAAAAACAATATGTGTGTAATATTAGTATATATTTTCTCTTAAAGAAAGAAAAAAAACACAGAATGCAACTTTCTTATTGGGAAAAAAAAGAACAGTTCTTTCAGGCTGCATTTACTAAACATTTAATATTTCAAGATTAAATAAAATGGTCATTCTCAAATCCATATTTCATTTCTTAAATCCAGTAACTGACAGGAAAAAAAAATAGCTACTAGCAACAATACCTTTGCAAATGTACTTTGTTTTAGCAAAGTTTAAAATTTTTGAAACAGTAATCAGCTTTACATGTTTGATGACTTTAAACATCTGTACTTTAAGCATTAGAAGCACAACTGAAAAAGTCACACTCATTTTTATAGGCTCCTTTTAATGTCCACATTTTTAGTGCTGCACCAGCAAAAGGAACAGAGATAAGAAGAGCCTTTAGAAAGAACTGGTGTTGACCTTTCCTTCTTGACAGCGTTCTTGTTTTGAAAATATTCTGCATGGAAACACAAGCCTCTGATCAAAACAGTGGCAAAGCACTTTAGCTTTCTGAGATATGCAGTCCACCTCCCAGCATGGGAGGATGAAGTTCAGATGCCCTAAGCAGCCTGTCTTCTGCTCCTAATCAAGTATTCAGAGTCCTCTGGTTATGGGACTCGCTATCATGCTACACCTAAGGCAAGAAAGATGTTCACTATTTCAATTAGCACAGGCAAAGAATTATTTTTCTGCCTCCCAAGAGATATGGGTCAGGTGACATAAAAAAAGGAAACATAATAGGAACTACTTTTCTGCTAACCACTCCCCCACCCTTTTCTTTTAATTGATGTGGAAAACGTGCCTGAATCTGTTTTAAGTAAGTTTGCCCAAAGACAAACTTGAAGCCATACTGCCCTAATCAAAGGCTGGTAACTTGACGTCCATGCAAACTCAAAAAACACAAATGACAACGGTTTTCAACAAACAATCCAGTTGCTGGTGCAATCTACAGTTTCCTGCCTCCTAGACCCAACTGCTGAAGTCAGACAGGTTGAGTAGACAGTCACCTTCAAGAAAGCCCTGTGCCCTGCCAGTCTGAAGCCATGCCAGCAACCGAAGTAGATTCTGATATAAAAATAGGTGTCTACGGAATCCTGGGAAGGCAAAGCACATCGTGAGACCAGCAGTTCAGATCACCACACCCTCTTGGTGACAGAAGCCAAAGGCTATCTCTGAAGCTCCTGTAGAATTAACCCCCCCTACCAAGTTAGTTAAATTAATAAATCACTAAAACGGCCAGGTGTTTGGCTGAGAAACCTAAGGGGGTGGATTGTTCGGTGTTGCAGAGTCACAGGTAAAGGACATTAATCTACTTTTTTATGTCTTAGCTTATACATAAAACACATTTATTTCACTGAGCTAAAATGAATGGTTACACATACACACCCCCAAAAGTTGTGAGGCTATCACTAAAAACATAATGGAACGCTAAGTGTGAAATGAGTTAATTACTCTGAGGTCACTGACTTTTCAGGCATCCTAATTTCAGACAAACCCACAGGTAACAATGATTAAAAGAAAGAAAGAAACGGATTGATATCAAAACAGTGCTACCAAAAGCAGAAATAAAGTTAAGCACGCTCGTTACAAAGGCAGGATGATGTCTGTGAGGTAGCAAAAATATCTGTGTATTTAAAAAAAATAAAGGAAGCAGCTGTCTAAATATTTTAGCTTTTCTCCCCCAAAAAATGTTTACACACTGCTCTGAGGATAGAAATAATCCCAGCTGAGGCAATGTGTTAACCCATTAACGCACACACACACAACCACACACACAACGAAGTGCCTTGAGTCCCTCCACCCGACAACCCCTTTTAGATGTGAGGTATTTCCTCCCAACTTGGCTATAAGAAGGAAACCCTGAAACTGAGGGTCATCAACAGTACCTGCCACGCTCCAACTGGGTAGGAGAAAAGAACAAAAGCTCTTACTTGGTTTCAACTTAAAAAAATAAAAAGGCGGAAGGATTGCTCAAGGTCAGGAGTTTGAAATCAGCCTGAGCAAGAGCGAGACCTCGTCTCTACTAAAAATACAAAGAAACTAATTGGCCAACTAAAAATATAGAGAAAAAAATTAGCCAGGCATGGTGGCACATGCCTGTAGTCCCAGCTACTCGAGAGGCTGAGACAGGAGGATCGCTTGAGCCCAGGAGTTTGAGGTTGCTGTGAGCTAGGCTGATGCCACGGCACTCTAGCCCGGACAACACAGTGAGACTATCTCAAAAAAAAAAAAAAGAAAAATGACATTGGTCCACTATCTTTTATAAGCCCATTATAAATTTAATGCCAATTTCAATTTTACTAAAAATAAGTATCTACTTATTAAAATATACTTATAACATCAAATTTACAACAAAAATAGCTCCAAATGTAACATATGCCTTTTATTTTGTATATTTCCTTCACGTAAATATCAGAATACGTATCAATTGCATCGCTGTAATCACGGTCTGCATACAGTTTTCTACTCTGCATTTTCACTTGACACTCCATCACAAACATCTCCATATGCCACACAGATCTGTCTAATAATTAAGAATTCCATAATATTTCACAAATTTAACATGCTATTTATTCACATGCTTGCATACCTCCACCCTGCCTTCTTACAAAATTGGCTTAAGATGGAATCACTCTCATTTGAGATGGATTATTATGATTTTCATTATTGTGTTGCTGGATACTTAGGATGTTTCCAATTTTTTTCCTCCTTTTGTAGCTAAACCTGCAAGGAGCAGCTTCATGTAATATAGCCCTCTTTCCTAATTCTCAGGCGGGTCAACGAGTCAAAAGTTACCAACATTTTTAGCAACTATAACACAGCATTGCTTTATAAAATGTTCACACCCATTTATAATACTAGGAGTAGTAAAGTAAAATAAAATGCCCAGCGTAACTATCAAGGTAACTACGGAATTAATTTTTTAAATACTCTCAATTTTTTTTTCACTTTTTAGAATTAACAAACAATGCATGCTCATAGACAAACTTCAAACATGTATCTCCCAGGGTATAAAGTAAAATCAATATTCTCCCAACTCCTAAAACCCATTCTCTGGGCTGACCACTGTTAAAATTTGGTGTATACACTTTCATAGTCTTTTATTTGTATACATAGCATATGTGAGTGTGTCTATATATAAAATGAAAGAAAAGTTTTATAAAACTCACATATATATATATATATATGTGAGTTTTATAAAACTTTTCTTTCATTTTATAACACTAAACGTCCCCCTGCCACCAGTCCTGGTTCATAACATGTTCTATGACTGTCTCGTGCAAGTATCACTTGATTCCAGTTATACATTCAACTTAGCAATGTCACTAAGTATAATCCCAAAATGTCTATGTGCGTGTATGTGTCAGAATTACCTTCTAATTATGTTTAAGGCTAAGATTAAAATGGCCTTGCATGCCCTCAGATCACGTTGCTGGAGTAATGCAAGGAAGTGTTAGCAGAAAAGCTAGCCTGACATCAGAAATGTGTCATGCATGTATGTGGACAATCAAGGCTGTATAATAAGAACACTGTACCTGGCAAGATTAAAAAAAAAGCGGCGTCCAGTTTTAAGAGATGAGTGACATAAAGTTAAAAGTCAACAAGAGTTTAGCAGACTTATCAGGAAGAAGCCCCAGCAAAAATCTTGGAAATGGTGATTTCTCTAAAGGGTATAATTTTGTTCCTGATTTTTCTGTTATCTCTACCTCCAGACTGACTCTTTCTGATGTAGTCCCAGGAATTTCCTTTGGTAACCCATCCCTCTCTTGTTAACAGCCAATCAAGGTGGCACGGTCACCCAAATTAAATCACCCCTCTCGCATTTGCTGTCCCAACTCCATGTTTTATTTTTAAGAACACATCAATAACTGGTATTTTATTGTTTACTTATTTTTAGCTTAAGAAGGTAAGGACCTTGTCTCTTTTTTCATTCATGTAAACAAATATTTATTGAGCACTTACATACCCTGGACAAAGAGGATAGAGACCAAACAGGCAAAAATGCTTACCCTAGTGAAGCTTATTTTGCAACAAGTACAGACAGACAATCCACTACAAGAGTAAAACAGTACCGTATATACTGCATCAGAAAGCACTAAGTGTTACTGAGAAAAATAAAACCAGGAAGGAACACACAGTGTCAGGATGAGAGTGGAAGTGTGTGGTTGCAGTTTAAACACCATCTCCACACCTGCAGGAGGGCATTCAGGTAGTCAGTAAATCTGGCTCATGGAACTGGGCCACCCTGGGTCCACGGATTGGTTCTAAAGCATGCAAATAAAATCAGAGTCACTTAGATGCAAGAAACACTGGGCAGGCAAGCTCCACTGTATCTGGTGTTGTGCATATATACGGTTTGGAGTTACTATAACCATTTTGCTATCAGAAGAACAAAGCCACCACAGGTCGGAAGGCAGAATGAAGGCAGGAAAAGCCCAAGGAAGCAAAATAACCAGCCCTGGTTACATCATTTGATTGGCTAAAACCGTACCTAAAGTTTTTCCCCTTGACGAGGCTATTCAGTTACTCAGGGCAATTTGAGCCTCTAAAGCCACTAAATCAGCTCTTCTATGTGGGTCAAAACAACGTCAGCTTTGCTTTCACTAACAGTTGTTCTCTTAGGAGCCATTTCTTCATTTGGAAAAATCAGAGTTGCTGTGTGCTGTTGTCTAATCCACTTTGAGCTGGGTTTCCCATGACTCGCAACCTAAGGAGTCCGCACAGACACCCGTTCTAATTTATTACGCAATCTGACAACGATCGTCTTCCCCGGGTATTATGCTCATCATCACGTCCTTGGCTGGGCTCTGGAACACTCCCTCTGCTCTCCACTCCAACCCTCGACTAGGGGAAGACGCTCCTCTCCACCAACCCACACCCCCGTCTCCATCTCCTTCACAAGGCATCCATCCATCAATCCGTGCATGGTTCACTCAGTCATTAACGCTAACAAATGTGTAGCAGGCACCGAGAGGTACTAAGAATAAGACGAACAAGGCACAGTCCTTTCTCAAGGACATTTCAAAAGGGAAGGGGAACACTTGCAATAGCAAATGCAGACCGAGGGTGACCTGAGCCCAGTGACATGCAGGAGACAACGGGAGTGGGAAGGGTGGGGTGATCAATGGCACCTACAACTTCCTTCCTCTAGGTTCACTGGCGGCATCAACTCATTGCCCTGTAACACACGTAGCCTCCAAACTGGAAGTTCTTTCTTTTCTGAAAGGTTCTAAGGTCTTTAAAAGGCAGAACTGTGTCCAATCCTCTTTATTTATTTATTTATTTATGCATGCAGAGACCACGGTCTCCCTTAAGATGCCAGGCTGGTCTCAAACTCCTGGCCTCAAGCGATCCTCCGACCGCAGACTCCCAGAGTGCTGGGATTACAGGTCTGGGCCACCATGCCCAGCCAACCTATTTCTTTCATAGCTTCCAAAATTTCTAGCATATAATACAGAATAAGGCTCCAATAAATGTTTGTTAAATTCAAATATGGGTGTTTTGTACTCATACTTTTGAAAAGGATCATAGATGCTATTTATTTGTAGCCCCTGTTAAGTTCCATTGCTTTCTGACAGACTATCAATTTTCTCTTATCTGTTTTGACAGCTGAAAGCTTATCAGAAGACCTCATCCTAAATTATCAGCACCCTCACCTCTCCCATGGCCTCAAAATCCGCTATTCTTTGGGGCTGAAATAACTCCTCCTCTGCTTTCCCTAACAGGAGCTCTTAGGCGCCCAGGAGATAATCACTTTACAGAGTTTCACTTTTGAGCACTAAATACAGAAGCCTCTATGCTGTGGCAATGAATTAAAAAAAGAATTTCTATTACCAAAATACTCCTTAATCAGGCTATTCTCAATTTAGAAAGAAAAAATTAAAAAGACTGATGAACTAAGTGGAACTAAGTACAGCTTTGAGTCCTTAGGATACGGCAAACAAGGATTGACAAAAAAACAAGGTTGGGGGGGGTCCTAGGAGAGGGAGGCACAGCATGTTTCTGCACAAAATTTTGTGAATTCGTAAGAGCCGATGTGATTCCAAGGGAGAAAAAAGTGTTTTCCTCATATGGTTAATGCTGAATCTACTTTGTATTGACGTGGTTTTCCATATGATAATCTCATGTACTGAATGATGTAAATTCCTATTTTATCTATTTGCAAAATTATGTGGCCATTTATACAGGTTACCATTTACAAGTTTGCTACACCAAGGTCCAAGCCCTCCTATCCAAATCTCGCCCACTGCTTCAGAATGTTATATTAAAATTTTAATACCATTACGCTATGGGTGTTATAGACAAAATGCAAAATTAGTGAAGGAGGCTCTGGGAAGCTGGTGCAGAATCATAATCCACACTGACGACGTGGTCTACGGGCAAGTGCATTCCAAAGGCAGGAAGAGGGTGGCAGCACGGAAAACACGTGCTTCCCCTTTTCCACAGGCATGTCTGTCAGCCCGTGAGCGAGCACAGCTACATCCAGAGACGCAAGCCCTCTCCACCTCCACCGTGGCCGTGGAGTTCGGTGACCTCGGGCAATGACTCCAACTCCTAAGTCTCAGCTGCACCAAGTGATTGCCAGCTTGTTTGCAGTTCAACGTTTTGCTCCCATTTGTGAAATATTCCTACGGCTTTGCTTTTATTGTGTTTTCTTGTTTGTGTTACTCTCTGTCTCTCTTCTGCTACATGAGCGCAGAAACAAACTCTGTATCCTCAGCCACTAGCACTGGGCCCGGCAGAAGACACGCTGGGGGCCATTCTTACAGGGACAACAAATGTGCACAGATAGGAAAGTCAGTATTTCAACATTTTAAAAGAAAGCCTATGAAAGCAACAGGGGAAGAACGACATCCTTTTTTAGCTGAGCCACCACTAAATAACTCTGTGACCTGAGGGATGTCAACGTCGTCCAGCCTTCATGTCACATGGGATACGAGAGAACCGTGGTTCTAAAGAGGAAGTGGAGTAGAGATGGGGGTTGGGGGTGAGGTAAGTAAGAATCACTTACATAAAGTACTTACACAGAGTCAGTGAGCTTATGAAAAAAAAAAAAGGACCACTTGACCCTGCCTTCATATTCCAGTATCGGTGTGGGAACCCAAGCATGCACTCATGCCTATCAGCACATCGCCCCCACAGTGCACCATCAAATTCAGTGACTTTTAGTAAGGCCCCTTCCAGCTTCAGCAATATGTAACCCTGGGACACCCACTAAATTTTACCAAATCTCTTATTATTTTTTCTGGGTATATTCCAATAATATAATTTAAATATCCACACATCAAGTAGATGCTGAAATATGTGGCTAATTTAATCATTTATTCCATTAAGGACTGTATTTAAGTCTCTGATACTGATACATTCTGAGACTATGCATTACTCTTACAGTTTTAATGAGGAAAACATAAATATATATGGCAAAGGGGAGAAGGAGACAACTCCTTCCGTTGGGGACAAGGTTTCCTAACCTCGGCACTATTGACATTTTGAGCCAGATAATTCTTTGTTGTCCAGGGAGCCCTGTGCACCTGTGCATTGTAGGATGCTCAGCTGCATCTCTGGCCCACCAGATACTCACTAGATAAGCAGCACCCTCCCCCGAGCTGTGCCAATGAAAAATGTCTACAGACATTGCCAAACCCACCCGGCTCCCGCATTGGGAACCGCTAGAGGAGTAACATTAAAATAATTTACATGATCATCTAGGGTTTCAGAATACAAAATGTCTATTAAGGTAATCACTACACATAATATAGGGCTATGGTGTCAAGAGGCAATTACTTAAGAAAAAGGGCTCCTGGTCTGAAAGAATATTCACTCACATGTTAGTGGCTTAAAAACTTTAATGAATAATCAGGCAAATGAGTTTTATCAAAATAGGCACCATTTTCTAATGTGTACACAGAGCCTACACAGGTGTAAAGCCTTCAACATTGGCACACGGATGTTCTAAGTCTACTAATGAATTCTAAATGGCATTTCCTGAACTTTCCTTTTGGAAAACTGGACATCCTCATGCCACATCTCACTGCAGACCTCAAGATACAAAGCCACGTCTAGACAGAATAAAACGAAATAGGGACCTGGCAATTCTTCTGACATGATTACTTTGCTTCCAACTTTTCTCCTTGGGGTGTAAATTGCAGCTTTTCGCTCTCAACACTGATATATTTAACCAGATAATCAGCAAATCTACAAACAACTTTTTGCCATGTAGCCATTACCTACTGCGATGATTTAAAGCTGTTTCTGTCTCTTTCTATGGTTCCTATTCAGAATCGGTTCTCAATCCCAGAGGAATGTATAAAAAGAGATTAGTAAGTATAAAATTAATAAGTATAAAAAGAGAGTGAACTCTTTTGTTTCAATGAGCCAGACCCAACCATTTTTGAACTTTATTAGATGAACTTCCTTGGAATTGTAAGACCTCAAGAATGTTTCTTTCTGAGTTTTCCTCTGTACCAGATTTGAAAACAGCCAAGACTTTTTTTCTTTTATTATTATTTGCTTTTTCTTAAAGAATATTATACATCTTTCAAACAAAATGTATCAAGAGGACACACTGCATTGACTATTTAACCTTTAAAAAATTATACACATGCATTTTAATCATACTCCTAAATGGTAGCCTAAGAGGAATTTCCTAACCTTGTTAAGAATGACCCACCTTGTGAAAGCGGGTAATTTTCTCAAGTACAATTCAACTGATTTCAATCATAGCAACCTTCAAATCATTTTGAATTTCTATCTGTGTCTTATTCACAGTGGAAGACAGGACGTAAACCATCACCTGTAGCTATTGTGTTTGTTCTTGCAACTAAGCATAGGTATTTTATACTTGCAAATTTTTAAGTTTATTATTCATCCAGAGTGTAACACAGTCCAACTTTCTTCCAGAGTCTACCTTTTGTTCATTTCACTGCTCCTGAACAGCTGCATGAGAGAGCTGAAGAGGAATAAAAAGGCTTCATATGCTTCATATTTTGATAAACTAGTTCGTCTTTTTTTGCTTTAAGTTAATGTTTTCAAATACAATCAGGAGGTCATTAGGAGAATATGTACATTCTCTCTTTTTTTTTTTTTTTTTGAGACAGAGTCTCACTCTGTTGCCCGGGCTAGAGTGCCGTGGCGTCAGCCTAGCTCACAGCAACCTCAAACTCCTGTGCTCAAGCGATCCTTCTGCCTCAGCCCCCCAAGTAGCTGGGACTACAG
>CAUYRT010090614.1:0-20101 GCA_963574885.1 Lepilemur ruficaudatus | reverse complement strand
CTCTTTTCCCTGAGTAGCTCCGTGGTTGCCAAAACACGGTTTCCTGAATCTCTCAAGCTGCAGAGACCGCAGCTGCGGAGACAGCAGAAGCCCATGGGTGTTTGATCACAAAAAGACAGCACTCGCCACCTCAGCACCTGCACCGCTGTGCCCGCCTCCCTGTGCCTCTGGGCTGCACCCTGCCCTGCTGGCTGCCCTGGCCGGGCACATGCCCATGGCGAGGCAGGCAGCTGGAGAAGTGACGGGCCACTGGGCGGGGGACGGGAGAGAGTCCACTGTCCACACAGGCTCTCTCCGCTCGTGGGGACGTTTCTCTGGGTAGCATAAGCTGAAGGGGAGGAAGGACCCTGCCAACACCAAAAACAAATACTTGGATTTAATGAGTCTGTGTATGTTCCAGTCCACCGAGCTGATGCTGGAGCTACTGACCGAGACACACATCTCGGGAGGCTTCGTTATCCACTCAGCCCGACTGAAGATATATTTACACGGATATTATCATACGACATTTGTGCCATTCCATCCACTGCCAAGCTAAACAAAATCACCTTTTTGCGTGTGCGTTCCGGTGGTGTTTCTCCCACGGGGTTGGTGATCCGCACACCAGACGCCCACGTGTGAGCCGTTCTCCGGGATGGGGAGCCAGGGCACGTGTTTGAACGAGCATTTGTGCCTCTGCCGTCTGTGGACGCGAGCATCAGAACCGGCCACTTCATCTGGCAGCCGGTTTGCTTTGGGAATGAAGCACCGTGAACCTGCGGCATCGGAGCAAGCGGCCCCGGGGTCTTTCCGCAAAGCCCGGGACTCCGTCATTGCCTTCCCACTCGAACCTTTAAATCTCACGTTACTTTTCCTTCATCTCCCCATTTAAAATCCCCATTAAAACCAGTGGAGCTCGTCCATAACCCTTCGGGGCAAAGGCTATGTCCCTAAAATTTAGGGGTAACAAAAGAGTCACAGAACTCTCCTTGGAAACCTGCTCTCTCTCTCTCATGGTCCACGCGCGTCCGCCGCAGCCTGCCCTGCAGCCCGCAGAGGATGCCTGGGTTCTCCAGCACCTGACGTGCCCTGTTCCTAGAGTGGGCCCGCCCACCTCCAAACCTGACACCCGCCTGCTGCCTCTGGGTCCCACCCACCATCCCAGAGCAAGGCCTTGCCCACTACGTCTTCCAGATAGGCCGTTAGGCAACATTTTCCAAACAGGACGGGGAAAGGTGAAGCCTGCACGTCACATCCATTCAGCCTGACCTTTCTGACTCACTGACTCCAGCCGGCCTCTGCAGAGCCGCGTGTGGTCTCCGAGCCCTCTCTGCCCTCTTCTCCGCCTGAGCACAGCTTTCCTTCACCCGGCGCGAGCTTCCCCTCCTCCCGCTCAGGCACAGCGTGACGGTGACCTTCTCCTCGACTGAGGAGGATAGAGGAGACCCCCTGGCCCACCGCCCACCCTGATGGCAGCGCCCCGGCCCCGGCCACCCTCGCCTCCCTTCTTTCCTACTCTCTAACAGGTATTTTCCCACCAAATTGGGAGTTATGAAAATATGAGAAAAAAGAACAAAAAAGAATCAAAACGAAGCATTTTCTTAACATTACCATATTCTAGCCCAACTCCATGTTTCCCTGTGTTTCCAACATCTTTAAACCTAAGACCTACAAGCCGTTTGACAAAACTGACACTGACTTTTCTATTTGACGTCATATACTATATGACATCTTTTATGCCACGTGGGATTTTCATTTACACCTGGCATTCTGATTCTGAGGCATTACCTTGGGCACAGGCATCACAGATTGCGCTACTCTGACCCTGGTCAAAATTTATCAATAGGGAACATGGGCGGGGGAAGGGAGGAATAATGCCATCTTTTATGATAAGAATCAGGCTTTCCGAACTTCCCAGTGTGTTTTTGAGCAGACTGTGGGTTAAACCTAGCTGAGTGGACGAACTCGAACCATTTCAGCTGCGTCCTACCCCATCCTACAATGTTCCTACAGATAAGCACACAGGTCGGCATTTGTATCTTGCTGTATTTGTTGTTTCAAAGTAAAACTGCCTTTGTTGCTTGCGCCTGCAGGGGGCTTTACTATTACTGTCTGACCTCCCTGCACCGCACCCTGAGTCCTGTTGCTCGCTCCCCACCACGCTGGCGGGTTTGCCTCTGGGGTTTCCGAGCGGCCACAACTGGAGCATTGCGGCTTGGGCTGTGCCCTCTCTCTCGAAGGGCCAACAGTAGTCTCTAATCTCAAACAGGGAAGAGTTTTATAACGGAATTATAACAATGAGCAGAAGTCAGAGAGCAGAGACTCAAAGGGCTAAAGGATTTAAAATTGAAGTGCCTTGAAGCCCCTTTCCGCCTTTCAACCGGCACAATTTGTATCCATCGCAGAGAAACCCTAGTTGGATTTTCTGCAGGTAATTTTCCTGCATTAAAGCTGAGCTTGGCCAGATCGGTGCTTGCTGGCTCTGTGTTCTAGATTTCTGTCTGCCCGTGGACTCGACACCTCTGTCTGCTCTCATGTGACACAAAGGTGGAGTTGGGCCGGGCTTCTCTTCCTGGCGGGGCTGTTGGTTTCTCTGCCTGGCACTCTAATTCCTACTTGTTGTACTGTTAGAAGAGTGTGGACAGACAGACAGACAGACTCAGATGTGTCTCAAGTCTTGGCTTAGCCAAAGGAAGGCTGGTAAGATGTACAGGGCCTCTGTCAGAGTTTGATGAGCGGCGAGTGCTCGGCTGCCTCCCTCCTCCCCGCCGCCTCCCCAGGACCTGGCCCTGGCGCGCGCTCTCTGCAGTGTGGCTGGGCGACTGGGCATTTGGTTTGGCCACCCAGTATCTCAACTCCGTCTGTCTGGGGGATTTCTGCTGAATGGGTTTTAGTGGAAATTTAGGAAATTGCTGTTGAAAATGCTTCTCTGAAAATGCTAGTTGCACCAAAAAGTGCTTGTGATTGGCCAGAGTCTAGTCTTCAGTCTTCCTTGCTTCTAGGGCAGTGGCACACGGCCTGGGCTCCACAGATCAGAAAACCCTCGCCATACTGGTGACCAAGAAGGAGAGGCTGCGGACAGTGCTGGAGGTGACCAAAAGGGTACTTCCTGGGGCAAAGGTGACAGCACTAATAATTGTCCCAAAACCAAGTTCCGGTGCAGAAGACGTAGGACCAAAGCCAACTACAGAACACGCCCCAGTCCTAATCACACACATGATCGGGAGAATTAGCAAAGGCAAAGAAGGAAACATGCAACTTACTGCTCCCTGTAGTTGATGGGACAGCGAGAGAGGAAAGGAAGAAAAAGCAGGGCAAAGGCCAAGAACCTGACTGCTCGGGGCCCAAGATGTCCTACTGAGAACAAGAAAGAAAAGTGCCCTTCTAGGAAACCTGATAATAAAAGGAACCTAAACAAGTTGAAGCGCTTGCCAACTTTTAAATTCTGATTTGCGAGGTTTTGAACTATCTAAACCCCTTCTGTGTCTTCTGATGATTAAACTGTGAGAAGTTGTGAATGAGCTCTCACTCTTTGGGAACGACGCCGTGGGGCTTCTACCTACGGCGTCCACTCCCACCAGGCTTTTCTGCTGCCGGAGAGGTCTGCAAAGGGAGCTGTCAAAACCAGTTTGGTAAATGCGCAGTAGCCGGGGATGACTAGCAGCTGCAGCCACAGCCGGGTGCAAAGGCAGAATTTAAAGTGGAACAATCAAGAGATTGTTTTTAGAAATCGGGTGACATCATACACCGTGAACCTTTTATTCATTGTCTGCATGGGACAGAGAAAGAAAGGGTCACAAATTACAGGGAGGCAGATCAGGGAGCAGTCTGGATTTCATAGCAGAAGCCTGCCCTCTCCTTGTCCATGGTGGTGTAAACAATAACCTTTTTTTATTGTTTCTGATAAAGGGTGCATAAGAGCTGGAACCCTGGCAACAAAATCGCTCTCATTTCCCTGCCTACGTCGCTGGACTGCCTCTGTGCGCTACTACCTGGGATGAGCTGCTTTCTTCGGATTCGTATGCTCACGAATCTTGATTTTAAGCCAAGATTAGAATTACGTACCATTGGTCCTGAGAGGCCCCAGGATTCTACTCAATTTTTCAGTGTTGTGCTTCCTGATTATAACTGGTAACTCCTGGGGTCTAGCAAGCTGGGAATTTAGACTAGACGTCAACAAACTCCAGTGCATGGTCCAAAGCAGCCACTGCCTGTTCCTGTAAATAGAGTTGTCCTTGGACATGCCATGCCAACTCATTTCTCTGTCGTTACAGCTGCATTCATGTAACAATGGCAGAGTTGAGTTGTTGCAATGGAGACCACGTGACCTGCAAAGCCTAAAATCTTTATTATCTGCACTGCACAGAAGAAGTTTGCTGGCCCCTGAGTAAGATGCTGTCTTGTTTCTCAGTGCTAGGGGAGGCACCTGGATGAAATGATATAGTCACACATCCTGCTTCCCTGGTACTAACTAGATGCTTGCATGGGATGAAACAGACCGAGAGTTCTCTTCCAAACACAGACCACCTTGGAATTTCAAAGGTGACAAGATGGTTGGAATTCCAATGTAATTATACAAGTGAGGGACCTAAAATCCCATTGGCACAATCAAGGAAGGATTTGCTTTTGTAGATGAGGACCTGAAGACTGGAGTGTCCTGTGGCCTTTCCTGACCCCATTATAGCAGATCTTGGGTTTTAAAATCCCCCCAAAGACCAACCAGAGTTTATATTTGTGAGAATCTAGCTTAGTGATTATTAACCTTTCTTTGGGGAGAGGGGAGGAGTAATATTTCTGAAAAATGACATATACACAGACATCCGCAATTTCACTTACAATGTCTGGAGGTTCATCGGCCCCCGAGCAAGCTAATCCATGAACCCCAGATTAAGAAACTTTGATCAATTTTTCTGCTTGTTGCGGGAAAACACAAACTAAAAAAAAGTACTAGTCAAGGAACCTGTTTCCAATTAGCTTAATTAACAATTAGTAAGCATTTCTTGGCAGTTAATTTAAAATTGACGGCATTTACTAAGTGCCAAATAGATGGTACAGATAATAATGTTACAGGAATTGAGGACAGAGACTGTTGTTGTCTCGTAAGGGGAGAGCAGCCTCCACAGAAGAAACGTGATTTGTCTACGATCTTAAAGAACAGCCACGTTCTAGACAAGCAGAAAGAGCAGGGAGGGCTGAGCTACAAATGTCTTCAAGGCTCAGAGAGTTGTCAGCCTTGGGTGTCTCACCTGTGGGTCCCAGGCAAGGGAGCACCTAACACATCCCTAAAGGATGTTCACCTAAAATAATGTCTAGATGTTTGTTTCAGAGTCTATATTGCAACTATGCTGTCAAGAAACTTAAACCCACCGTTATCTGAAAAGGCTGTTTAAATACCCTTTTTCCCACTTTGGTATCTGCGTGAGGCCAGATTTTCTTCATATCCTTCAACCAAGACAATATATTCCAACAGACTCATTAAATGCAAGAGCAGATAGGAGAATCCGCTGTCTTCCCTGTGACTGCTTAAGCAGTAGATTCCGGCTCGAGTGACACGGTGCCAGTTGTAGGCTGGGCCTTTTAGAGGACTGACAGGTAGCTTCAGCTTCCGCCCTCTGGGAATGCTCCCTCCTAGTACTCTGCTGCTCAGACCCCGCTGCGTGCTGTGAGAGTCCCGGGCCACGTGAGGAGCCACGTGCAGAGGCCGTGGTCAGCATCCGCAGTGGGGCTCCCAGCCACCAGGCAGCACTTGCCAGCAGCCGGGAGAGTGAGCTGTCCTGGACGCTTCCACCCAGCGAGCCTCCGGAGGGCTGTGGCCCCAGGTGACATCACAGGACTGGAAGTGTGTAAGTGACCACAGTCAACACACACAACTCTGGGGATTAATAAAGTGGTTGCTTTACACTATTGAGTTCTGCCTGGTTTGTTACGCAGTCATAGTTTAAACATCAATATATATTTGTATATCATTTGGGGAAAGATTACTGGAATTGATGAAGGGGTGGAACAGCTCTCCAAATCACTTTATCTATCAAGACCTGTGGGATCCACTGGACATGAACCGACAGTGCGAGCCTCAGACCCCAAAACGAGCATCCAGCGCTGAATGGCTGGACCCCGCCAACTTGATGGAGAAACTGGTCTCCTATGTTACATTTGATCTAGGACACAAGGCACCATTAACTTTCTTTTCCATTACACTCATTCACTCAGCAATAACTGTTTAAGAGGGACAGATTTGTACGTTATGTAAAGGTCCCCTGGGTTTGAAATTTAGATTGTTGATTTTCTCACTCTTAGGTTCCCTTCTTGCCCAAGACCATAATTCCAAGAATTTCCCAGCATCAGTCCAAGAGTCTAAACAGCTGCTAAATGTTGATGGTCTCATGATTTTTCTTAGAGGAATTTTTCTGTGGGTGGGGGAAGCCACTGCCCGTGGCTCGAAATCAGATGTTGAAAGTGCACCCACAACAACGAAAGGAACAGTGTGGAATCTTCAGGGTTGCAGTGCAGATAAAGGGTTTCCTCTTCTATAAATCAGGATTTGATACCGCAAACTCCTATTGCCACCTTCTTTTCTGTTTAGTAAAAGACTTTGTGTGTGTGTGTGTGTGTTTGAGACAGGGTCTTGCTCTATCGCCCCAGGCTAGAGTGCAGTGGCCTCATTGTAGCTGATGTAACCTCCAACTCCTGGACTCAAGCATCCTCCTGCCTCAGCCTCCCGAATAGCTGGGACTACTACTACATGTGCCATCACACCCAATTAATTTTTTCTATTTTTAGTAGAGATGGAGGTCTCACTCTAGCTCAGGCTGGTCTCAAACTCCTGACCTCAAGCAATCCTCCCTTCTTGGCCTCCCAGAGTGCTAGGATTACAGGCATGAGCCATAGCACCCAGCCTTTAAAAAGACTGGTTCCCACCCTTGTCTTTTTTTTTTTAGAGACAGGGTTTCCCTCTGTCGCCCAGGCTGCAGTGCAGTAGCTCAATTAGAGCTCACTTTAGCCTGGACTCCGGGGCTCAAAAGACTGTTCTAGATAAAAGAGAAAAGCAGACTGGGTGTGGCTGTAATAACCAGGAATTTACCTACATCTCCTGGTTCCCCTTTCACACGTTTCTCCTGGCGCTGCCTTACTGAGGCTATCTCACAGGTTAAACTGCAGGACTCACCTGCCACATGAGGGATGGAAAGGCAGCCTGGGGGGAGGCGTGTTCTCTATCAACACTAGCTTCTGCTAGCAGGAGACCAGGGGGCGACACCGAGCACTGACACTGACGTCGCCAGGTCCCCACTGCAGGCCCGGCAAGGCGTCCAGAGCCTTCCCGAGCCCCATGAAATGGGAGCCTGAAGCAGCTGTTGTGCGCCCAGGTTGTCCTTAGTGCCTTCTCCCACGTCAGGGTTAACGGGAGTAGTCGCTTTACCAGTCTGAGTTGAAACCAGTGGGTTAGCAGAGCATTTTGGGTGGGGGAAGAAGCCAGGGAGACGTCTGTACACAAATAAAATTAGCACACCAGGTGATGGGAGTGGAGAGCCCGTCTCCGACACCGTGAGGCTCTGGCCACCCACAGTCACAGGGACACCCGAGGTGGCCTTCTCGCCCTACCAAAGAAGAAGCACGAAGGAGCTGCTCAGGACCTGCCTCTCAACTCAACTGTGGGCTTTCTTTTTTATAACTTGACCGCTGTGAGCTTTCATTTTTATTAGATTTTTGAAATTTTATGTTCTGAGAGGTTTAGGCCCCAGAGTATGGGGTGGTCTTGCTCTCAAATGATACAGTCCAACCTCGCAGGGCTGGGGACTTCCATCTGCTACCTAACATCAGAGAACTTGGGGTAAGCCCTGGGTTAAATATCTTTAAACGGTTAAATTGATGCTTTATGTATCTAGAAAAAAACTGAATTTTTTGTCTCCATTAAAAGGATTACACTACGCAAACCTTTCCAACCGACCCCAAACGAGTGAGAGAAATAAATGAGTCAAATGCTCCGTGGCCAGGACTTTATCAAACGCCCCAGTGTTTCCAGTTTTGGTGACCTAGAAAACAAAAATGAAGTCTCAGACATACTCACTCAACTAAACTGAGCTGTAAGAGTGAAAACTTGCGCCTGAGCTGGGGCGAGCCACCCGGGCAGGGCCGCCCTGAGGCAGTGAGTTCATTTAGGTTTACTCATGTTTACAAGTTTGGTCCCATTTCAGGGCAAGCTGAGCCCTCAAGTATAAAGTGATTTTGAAATTCCTCTGCTTGTGAACTGAATTTTCCCATGTTCCTGAAATTCTAACGTCCTATTTTCAACCAGAAGTCTCTGTCGGCTCCGTTACTATGAAAAGCAAAGAGGCAAAAGACCTTTCCCTATAGCCAGCCGCCCCTGGGAGCAAACACAAAAGCAAACCCAACATATTTGTAATGACTCCTCACGAAACTCCGGCAGATGCGGAGCTGAACCGATTCCAACAGCTTTCCGCTTCCTGCTGATGCCATATGAGCGATCGTTAGGACACAAAAATACCATGTGGACTGTTGGTCCTAGACTAACAGGACCATCTTTATCTAGGACCATCTTTATCTAGGACCATCGTCATGGGGACGCGGACCACTGCAACGGGGCCTTGTAGTGGAGGAGCGAGATCGGGTTTGACTCCAAACACAGCTTAGGAAAGTGGGAATTCGCAGCCAAGAAGCAGGGTGGGGTCAGTGGACAGAAAGTCACTAAGCAGAAACGTCAGGGGTGGGGGGATTCCAGCTGACCCACTCTATCAGGATTCTCGCCGAAGATAGGCCAGGGTGGTTGGACATCACCTGGGGGCCGGGGGAGGGTGATCGGATATCGAGGATGGAGGGTTCCTGCTCCAGGGACTAAGCAGAATTCTGGCTGTAACTGGATTTTACAAGGCAGTGCACAGATGTTTGCAGCAGAAGACTCAGAAAGCAGGACTAAAGCTGGGCCAAGCAAAGAATCTTTGGCAGAACTCAGAACACAGAGGACAACTGTGGGTAAAGAATTATCTGAAAACGGAGGGAAAAGTAACCCAAGGAAGCGACTCACCTAACGAGGTAGCTTTAAATGTGGTTCAGAGAATTTCTTAGAAACCCAGAGGCCAACCAGGTGTCCAAAGTCAACGTGCACCAATCTAGAACGCACTGAAGAATGTTGCATGTAGACATAAGAAAGAGAATGTTCTAGTGTTGATGGAGCATTGTTTAAGGGAGAGAGAAGGTCCAAGATTGCAGGCTCCACAGGGGCAGGTCCTGGTCTTAGCCATTTTTGCGCCTACAGTGCCTGACATGGTAACCAGTACCTAGCAGAGGCTCAATGTATGTTCGTGGTTTGACCTACTTTACGGTAGAAATCTCAGTTATTAGAAACACTACTTTTATCAGATTTTTCACAGCTTGAAGGACATTTAATTTCTTAGGTCACTTAACATTTACCCCTTTTTCTAATTCAAAGTTTGTCAAGCATATGTCTGGATGTGTTTTCCCAACTGTCTTGATATCTGGAAGGACCCAGGAGAGGGGACACAGTTACTGAAAAGGACGATGTCCCATTGTGAATCAACACGTTGGAATTCTGGCTTACAGGACTCGTTAGCATGGAAGGTATGCCAGAGTCCAGTCAACTCCAAGGAAAGTGATATACATGAGTTTCTGAACAAGCTACACTAACGAAAGACCTTGGTTCATGCCAAATGCCCCAAGAGACTGCCACAGACTGAGATCCTGCCTAAGCTGCGGCCAGTCCCAGAGCTGGCGTCAACGCTGTCCACGAAAGGGCTGCCTCCCAGGTGGCAGTTCCAATTATGGTCTAAACCCATCAACCAACCAATCACAACTAACTAAATAAACAAAAATAAGCTTGCACACTGTTTGCTACGTTGAATGGCACAGGTTGTTGAGAAATGGAGGGAAATGTGCCAAACTGGGCGGCAATGGTGGCTCTGGGGACTGGCAGAGTCGTCTCCAGCAGCTGGCTTTGTGTTGTTACTCTGTGGACTTAAGCACATTACCTAACCTTTCTAAATCTCGGTTTTCCCTGTGAAATTGAGATCACAGTATCCATCTCACGGTGCTGCAAGGATGGAGTGAGATAATGTACGTGAAGATCTCTCTTCCCCAGCGCCAGCGGCGTGGGACCCTAAGTTCTAGGGATCCTAAAACTCTCCCACTGTGTGGTACCTAAGAACGTGAGATTCAGTATGTTTTAAAAATGTACGGCTGAGGTAGCAAGAGAGTGAAGGAATTCTCCTGCAATCAAGAGTGGCGTTGTCGGGTAACTCTGGGGAAATAAGAGATTATCAAACATTCAGCTAGTCTGAGGGCATCGCCCAGCTCTAGGGAGGCCGGGGGCATCCTGAGCGTTAGACTCTAAGGGCTAAGGCTTCAGTCTCAGCGGAAATGTGAGCCGGCATGAGACTAGGTGAGAGGAGAACCAGAGACGGCCCAAAAAAGACGAGACACACGAAAGGCTATACCCTCAGAGGAACGTTAAACAGCGGGGACGTAAGTACCCATCCCAGTGGGCCACAGGGAAAGTTACGGTTTGGTCTCTGCTCGCAGTGAAAGGAAAAAAGTCTCCCCGGGTGGGGTTTTCAGTTTTAGTAAACAAAAATACCAGGTACAGGGGTTTCTAGGGCAGTGACACTCTCTGGTGTGATGCTATAGTATCAGGCTGGATACCTGTCGTCGTACATGTGTCAAACCCCAGTGAACATACAACATCAGGAGTGAACCCCGGTGTCAACTCTGGACTCTGGGTGATAAGGACGTGCCAGTGTAGGTCCAGTGAGAGTAACAAATGCACCGCTCTGTGGGGAATGATACGGGAGGCTGTGTGTGTGTGTGTGTGTGTGTGTGTGTGTGTAAGGGAGGAGGTATATGGAAACTTTACTTTCTGCCCAATTTTGCTGCTCTAAAAAATAAAGTCTATATATTAAAAAAATACAGGGGTCCCAGTTAAATTTGAATAGTATGTAAATAACATACTTCTAAAAATTACTAATTGCTTATTTGAAATTTAAATTTAACTGGGTTTTCTGTATTTTTTATGGCAACCCTACTCCTGAGAGTCCATGGCCATTAGCCAGCTCTAACGTGGATTTGGGTCCTGAATTCACTGTATGTCTGAAAAATCATAAACTACAATGTTTATATTAAATAGGTCTATGTTTGTATTATTCCAGGTACCTGGTAAAAGCAAACAAAAATTCTTCCTGTAAAATTGTATCTTTTCCCGAGGACTTAAGGAATTTCCACAAATAGATTTCAAACAAATATGCGCTCACAATACAAAAAAATAATACAAGGAAATAGAAGAGCCACACACAAAAAAAATAAAAATAACGGCCCACACTCACCAGGACTTTAGATATTGGAGTTATCACACACAGATTATAAAATGTTTGTATGTTTAAGGAAACAGATGAAATTGAAACCATAAACAAGGAGATTTTTGAAAATGACCAAGAACATAAAAAACAAACCTTTAAAATAGAGAAATACATAATAATTATTAAAACAAAAAACTCAAAAAACTCAGCAACTGATAAGGAGCAGGATACACACAGTTGAATAAAGAATTCATGATCTAGAAGCTAACATCCAGTACAGAGAAAGAAAATGACACAACAAAGTGAGGGAACGTTTAAGATCCACTGAAGCTCGAAGCATGAGAAGAACCAACAAACGTTCAATCGGAATTCTATAAGCAGCGGTCCCCAACCTTTTTGGCACCGGGGGCTGGTTTCAGGGAATACGATTTTTCCAAGAGATGGGGGCGGGGGGTGTAGGGGAGGGGAGGGGAAGGGCAGAGCTCTGCAGCCAGGTCCCTAACAGGACACGGAAGGTACCGGGACTGGGGACCACAGCCATATAGACAGTAGAGTGAATAACGCAGAGGCGATTAGAATGCTCCAACACTGATAGTAGGCATCGATCCTCAGAATGAGGAAGCATGAACATCTAGCAAGCAAGATCACTCTCAGACATGTTACTAAAAACACTGGAAAATGCCAAAATCAGAGAAAAGATTTAAAAGCAGCCAAAGGAAAAAGATATGACCTTGTATCTAATCAGACACTCAGCTGACTCCACCTCTGCAACCACAGGAGTCGGAAGAATATTATCTATAAAGTACTGAGAGAAATGGATTCAGTATGGATTCAGAATTATGCACCAAGCAGCACTATCTTTCAAGAATGATGGCCAAATATAGACATTTTCAGATAAACAGAACACTCAGGTAAGTTGGGAGCAGGAAACCAACAAGAGATCCTCAGAAAAAGACTTTTGAGAGAATTTGCTACAGAAGAAAATAAATTAGCCCCCGTATGAAAAGGACTGATGAGCAAAGAAAATGGTATGTATATCATGTGTATATCTAAACAAACACTGATAGAATAAGGTAATAATAGTCTCACTTGTGAAGATTTAAAAGATTAACAAAGTATGTATTAGCCCATAAATCAGGTTCATAAATTCGGAAAAATTGATATTAGATAGACCATGTTTTCTGACCACAAATATAATAAATTTATAAGATCAATTGATTTTATAAAACAATTTTTAAAATAACCAAAAAAGCTTTTCTATATATTTGGAAAATACAAAAACATCTAAATAATTCATGAATCAAAGAAGGATATCACAGAAATTGGAAACTACTCAAACAGAATTATAACAAAAATACTTTCTATCATTGTTTTTAGGGAATTAAATGGCTAAATGATGTTTAAGATGTTTGGGAAGAGGAAGAGAATAAGGAATCAGGCAGAAGAAACACGTGTGCAGTTGTTCACACCAGGTGTTATTTTAAGTCCCTTCCATATACTAACTCATTTAATCTCCACAACGACACCATGACACTGGTATTACCCCCATTTCAAGGATGTGAAACTAAGGCACAGAGAAGTTAAGTTACTTGGCCAAAGTCACACAGCCAGAAAAAGAAGCCTAATTGCTTACAGTAGAAAAGAACTGAATACTAATGAACTAAGCACTAACACACAAAGGTAGAAAAAAATCAACCCAACAAACCCAAGAATGTAGACAAAAGTAACAAAATTCATGAAATAGAAAACAAGGATACAACAGAGGGATAAAAAAAGTCAAAATTGATTCTTTGAAAATATTAACAACATTACTAAACGTCTGGCAAGAAAAAGAAAAGGTTAAATTAAAAAACATCAGGAATGAAAAGGTGATGTGACAGTAATATAACAGAGAAAAAAGAAAACTGTACCATAATCAATCTTTATATATACACATATATATATACACACACTATATATTTGAATACACAAAATGTACATATTCTGAGAAAAAATAATAGAAAATTGACTTAGGAAGAAATAGAATACTTTCAACCATCAAAGATAGTGAATCAGTCACTTAAACTCTTCCTGCAAAAGAAACATTAGTTTGTATCCAATTTCTACACAAAGGTTCATAAACAATATCTACTAAACATGGAAGGGTCAAACAACTCCATCTTACTCACACCCAATCAAGTAAAAGAGGAGACACTGGCCATGTATGAGGCTAGTAAATAATTGGTATTGAAACCAGATCTGGAACACAGGAGAGGATCTCTGCTTTCTCTCCCACACCAAAAATAAACAATAATTCATGTGCCCTTAATGTGAGGGCCACAAAACTTCAAACTCTCGTGGAAATGTAGGAGGGTATCCATGCGACCTTGGGGTAGGAAAGGCTTTCTTAACTCACAGGAAGCATGGACCGTTCTGAGGGGGGAACCAACTCAAACCGTGCTTTTCCTCTGCTCTCATGACAACCACACCAACACAGAAGACTCCTGTGACCAAATGAGTGTGGGTTTCTCCCCACACACCAAACAAGAAATAGGTTTTGCTGCGGACTCCAGCTGGGTGTCCTCCAGTTCGGTCCTGAAGCTGTCAACCTGCAAACGGCCTCAGATCCCGCACGCAGAGGGCTCAGTCCCCAAGAGTGTCCCCCCCACACACCAGTCACAAGTCTGGGCCTCCACAACTTCTGATCGACTGGCTTCAAGTTGGGGCTTTCACGACCCCTTTTTGGGTTCCATTAATTTGCTAGAGCAGCTCACGGAACTCACAAGAATATTTACGTACATTTACTGGTATATTATAAAGCACACTACACAGGATAAAATGAAGAGACACACAGAATGAGACATGGGGTAAGGGCACAGAGCTTTCGTGCCCTCCCTGGGCGCCACCCCTGGGAGCCGCCACGTGCTGGAAGCTCTCCAATGCTGCCCTGTGGGCTTCTGCGGAAGCTTCATTACATGGGCAGGATTGACTAAATCACTGGCCACTGTGATCACCTTAACTTTCAGCCCTTCTTGCCCCGCTGTAGCTTGAGGGGTGGAGCTGGAAGTCCCCACCCTCTAATCCTGCCTCGGTCTTTCCCATGACCAGCCTCCATCTGAAAGCTGTCGCGGGGCTGCCGGCCATCAGCCAATCACTGGTACACAAAAACCCACTTTGGAGATGATGAGGGTTTTGGGAATTGTATGTCAGAAAACAGGGTTGAAGACCAAATATATGTATTTCACAATATCACAGTCACAAAAGGGAAAAGATTGAATACATCAAGAACTTTGGTGCTCGCTTTGGCGACACAGATACTAAAAATTGGAAAGAAGATCTGTTCATCACGATACCATAAAAACAGGTGAAAAGTCAAGTCACAAACAGAGAAGGTATTTGCAACCCATGTGACCAACAAAGAACCAGCAGCCAAAATATATGAACCAGCAACCCAATTAAAAACGGGCAAAAGGTATGATCTGTACTTTACGGAAGTGTGAATGGCTGGCAGTTATACGAAATGATGCTCAACTTCTTTAGAAATCACAGAAAGGGAAATTTAAAACATAATGAGAACCATTTCCTATGGCAGAAATTTGAAAACAAATTCGGGAAAGAATTTAGACCAAAGAAAAATTGTACATACCATTGGTTTCAAGTAAAAATTGGTATGATCACTTTGGAGAACAGTTTGGGATTATTTTTTAAAGCTTAGCGTACAATTACGCTATGACCCAGCAACTCCTAAGTATATGTCCTAAAGAAATTTTTACACAGATACTTGGAGACATGTAGAATGTTCATTGAAAAGCATTCTTGCAATAGTTTAAAGTGGACATTAATGTTCATCCACAGGAGTATACACATATATAATTTTTGGTATATAAGTGCAATGAAATACTTCAAAGCAGTGAAAATGGATAAACTCTAACCTCCAGCATCAGTATGACTAATAAAAAAGCAATTAAAAGAAGAGTGCATACACTATGATATCATTTTAATAACAACAATGAAAAATAAAATATTGCTTAGGGACATGAGCATTTGCAGCAAAACAATAAAGAAAAGCAAGAGAATTAAACACAATATTGAGAATATTCGGTACCTCTTGAGAGAAGACAGAGCTATGCACTCATGGCATTAATGTGCAGGGAACTTCAGAATTTCATAATTTTCTATTTTTTAAGAAGTATGGAGGGGGTCCAGGTGTTCACTTTATCATTATGCTTCATCTGTGTTTATACATATAAATATAATTTGAATTTTTTTAAAGGCAAGGGTCTTGCTATGTTGCTCAGTTTGGACTCAAACTCCTGTACTCAAGTGATCCTTCCGCCTCAGCTTCCTGAGTAGCTGGGACTATAGGGGCACACCACTGCACCCAGCAAATATATTTGAATTGTAATTCTTTTATTTCTGTTTATTTATTTTAGTGATGAAGATCTTGCTATATATATATATATATATATATGTATAAACTTTTTAATGCAACCAAATAGTTATGAAAACATGAAAAATGTTTAAAAAGAACTTGCTGTGTGGCACCTAGTAGGCACTGGCTGTGTGATAGCAGGAATGGCAGTTACTGGGCCTGCTGCCCTGTGGGAACAGTGGTGTGTAGCCACCAGGAGGGCTCCAGAGGCTTGGGACTCAGAGACACCGGGTCTCTCACACTCCCCAGATCGGACCCTCCTCTTGCATGTGGCTGGTCTTGTCACCAGACAACCCCAGAGAATGAAGGGTGTCTCTTCCATAGCCAGCAGCCTGATTCATCTTTATCCCTTCATTCTGCTCATCCATCCATCCATCCATTCAATAAACATTTCAGTCCCTGCCAAGGGCTGGCCATCTCCATACTGCATTTTCATTCAAAGTCCTATAGTTTGAAGAATCTTTGGGCACATATAACCATGGGCCAGCAAATTACAGACAGGGTGTATCTGATCACTGTCCCTTAGCTACCCCTGCTACCACCGTCTGTGCAGACACGGATTGCTCCGAGTGAGAACTCTGATGCTAGAACTTCCACCGCACAGGACTGAGCTTCTCCCGCACATTGAACTGATCTCTTCACACCTCTGGCAGGAAAGCTCACAGCTCATGTTTATCACAGCGGCCTATCTGCAGGACAGGTAACTGGGGGATTTTATTATGAACCGACTATGATACCGGAGAGCGTCTGTGTGGAGTTGTTTCCTATTCCTGCCGTAACAAATTACCATAAACCTGGTGGCTTGAACCAATGCAGATTATGATCTCCCAGCTCCTAGGTGAGAAGTCCCACAGGGGTGACTTCTGGGTTCAAATCAAGGTGCGGCAGGGCCGAGTTCTCTGGAGGCTCTACGGGAGGATCCGTTTTACTGGCTTTTCCAGCTCCTCGGGGTTGCCACACTCCTTGGCTGCTGGCTCCTTCCTCCACTCCGAAGCCAGCAGTGGAGATCAAGTTCTCACACTGCGTCCTCTGAGCTCCTCTCCTGCCTCCCTCTGCCACTTTCAAGGATCCTTCTGATAACACTGGGCCCATCAGCTTCTTTTAGGACCAGCTGATTATAACCTTAATTCCAACTTCAACCTAAAGCAACAGGTTCTAGGCATTAAGACGGGGACATTTTTGGGGGGACCATGAAGTGTCCCTCATTAATCCTTAATGTTCTCTTTAAATTAGACCAAAAAAAGGAAAGTATCAGAATCATGTTATCTCCATACTCCAGAGAAATGAATTTACTGAAATTTAATGTCTATAGCCTTAATTTAATGTCTATAGCCTTTACAGAGGATTCAAGTATATTTGAACAACCTCTAAGCAGTTTTTTAAAAATCAGTAATTGAAAAAAAAAATCAGTAATTGAAGTTACTGTCCAGCACGTTATTCAGGGCTCCTTTTTCTACAGGAGCCTACCTCGTAAATTTTGCTTGAGTCTAATTCCAGGAAAACGTCCGTTTCTGCAGAGGCACTCAGCAAGTGAAAACAACATGGCCCATGAGGCCACCCATCCGCCCCTCCCTGCATGGGCTGCCAGAAACACAGAGCTAAACTAATTCCACTTCCTGTAGATAGTTTCTTTTTGTTCTAGCGCTAAGAAAAAAAACTTCTTATTTTAGTCTTTTAAAAATAGTAACGGAAAACACATAACATAAAATTTGCCATCTTAACCATTTTCGATTTTCGAGTTCAGTAGTGTCTAGTATATCCTATCGTCGTGCAGTGGACCTGCAGAACTTCTTTGTCTTGCCACACTGTACTCATCAAGCAACATTATTTTAAATTTTTAAAGCAACCTCCAATACTCTAAGAAGTAATCGTTTTTATCCTAAATAAAAAGATGGTTTTCAATGATTTTTGAAAATTTTACCAGTGCTTTATCACTTGCAGAATACTGCAGTTAGGAAACATTGAGATTTTCTAAGAACCTTCACATAGTATGACTTCACTTGACATTTGGTGAATAATGCCCAATGGACAGAGCACACTTTGGTATTTTATCTAAGTCACGGCCACTGACCTGCAAGCACTACTAGACTGTTTTATGGGTTCGAGGCCCAAACCTATCAGAGGTCATAGAGGAAACCAAAGGTAGCGGAGGACCTGCTTCCTACTCACACTTTTGCATGTGCAGGTTGAGAGTTTGTTTGGTCAATTTTTGACATTCAGAACAATTAGGGACCAGTAAGGCCCTGGGCACCTATGCACCATCACAACGCAGCCTGACCCAGCCTTCCTGCCTGATGTTGTCTTAATCATCTTTATGCAGCCTATGCTTCAAGCAAACCAGGTCATTCAGGGTTCTCCAGAGGTTCTCTGCTTAACTGTTCTCTGTTCTTAGAATGTTTCCCCCTCTCAGTTTCCCAAAAGGAGAAGTCCTCTAGCCCATCTTAAACACCAGCTCCCCCCTCCAGACTTTCCTGATACCTCTCTCTCTTTGGAAAGTCCACTATTTTCTTTGCTATAGATTATGTTCTACGTTGTCATACAAATAATAACGTGCATGCACACACACATACACACATGTTTATGAGCCACTCAAATTACTCATCTTTGCACCTCCTTTTAAAATAAAGGGCCTTGTAAACAAGGGGCAAAGTATTCATTGGCTTTAACTACAGTATCCCTTACTTATATGCATAACTTTTGCTTTGACAGAAATAAAAACTATACTATTGCTCATTACAATGCAAGTTAAATATTATAGGCCAGATTATCTGAACAGTTTAGCCCAAGATTTATTGTTGAAGGGCCAATACGTTTAATTTAAGGTTCAACAGCGCCCTCTCGTGGCCTCTGGGGGAAACTGACTTTGTGGGTTGAAAGTCGGGACACGTGTGAAGCTGCCAGTCTGCAAGTGGAGGCGGGATTTACGGAAGAGAGGAGGAGGGCGGGGAGGAGGAAGGACTCAAGGCCATTCCTACCCAGTTCGGTGCCTTGGCTACTTCTGAAGACAAGATCCAGAAAGGAAGAAAAAGTTGCCCTGTTAGTGCGTAGATGTGTGAAAACAGATTATTTGAGGTTAAATCAGAACGTCAGGGCTCTATCTGACTTGAAAAATATACATAAAGAAAAATTTATATTTACACACACATACGTCTCACATGGCCTTAATAGCAGATTTTTATAGCACAGAGGAAATCTCTGCCTGACATATTTGGATCACACACCAGCCCCGCGGTTCAGGCTGTGCCTTTTAAAACCATAAGCCCTGGGTTTCAAATCCACTGAAGTTTGGCTAAGCGCGTGGGCTTAGGTAGGTCCGGATTCCAGCCCTCCACTTACTTGCTGCGTGACCCAGGGCAGGTTATTTCATTTCTCTGATAACAGAATCGGGGAAATCAAATGAGTTAATGTCTGCACGGGGCTTAGAACAGCGCCTGGGACATTTCGAGCTTATGCAAACAGATGCTGTCATTTGGGGAACTTGTTCTCTGTGGCTAGAAATCCGACAACTTCTCAGGAATGCTCCCTCCTCCACAGGTACTTTCTCCACCCTCCTGGCACATAGCTCGGCTCCTTGCCCCATCTCCGCGAGGCTGCCTGCCCCATGTCTGTGAGGGTGCCGCGAGTACTGGATGTTCATTTTACCCTCGTATGGGCATCCATCACCCATCCTTTCCTTCACCAACTGAGCACGGATTTATTGAATGCCAGGCATGGGAGAAACACTGTCTGTCATGAGGCAGACCCAGGTTCTCTGCAACCTGGAATTTATCGTGTCTGAGTTCCCATGCTGGGGCCAGGCCTGCTGGGGGCTGAACTCCATCCTATTGCTGGAACTGGGGCATATCATACACACTGGGGTGTTCTCTAGCGGCTTCTCTCTGAACGAGGACGCGATAAAACTTCTGGAAGAGAGAATACTAGAGACACAACAGCAGGGATGAGGGGCGGATGGAGGGGAGCGCCCTTAGCCTCTTAGGCTACACCCAGGGCCTAGGAAATTGAGCCTGCTTAGGAAGAGAGTCAGTGCTGCTCAAGGTCAGCTCAGCGACCTTGGCCTGGTTGTGGGCAGGGAGGGACAAATTTGAGCCCAGTGCGTGGGTGTTTTGTATCACGGACACATCCAGCTGCCAAAGGATGGATGTTCCAAGATCTTCTAGCAAAAACTCAAGAAAAGTCAGAAGTCAGTTACATAAAATTGGTGTGATCACCAGGGCAATGTCAAAAATGGGAAAAGTTTAGGCCGGGCGCGGTGGCTCACGCCTGTAATCCTAGCACTCTGGGAGGCCGAGGAGGGTGGATAGCTCAAGGTCAGGAGTTCGAGACCAGCCTGAGCAAGAGCGAGACCCCGTCTCTACTATAAATAGAAAGAAATTAATTGGCCAACTAAAAA
>CAUYRT010090612.1:0-50935 GCA_963574885.1 Lepilemur ruficaudatus | reverse complement strand
AAGTTGAATTGCTTGATAGGTACCATAGACTGAGGTCTGCAGCTACGATTGCCTGCCATTTCAGACAGACGATTCATGTTGTAAGTAGATGATGTAAACTTATCAATAAATATAGTACAGTACTGTAAATGTATTTTCTCTTCTCTATGATTTTCTTAATAACATTTTCTTTTCTTTAGCTTGCTTTATGGTAAGAATACAGTATATAACATACGTAACATACAAAATATGTTAATTTACTATATATGTTATTGGTAAGGCTTCCAGTCACTAGTAGGCTGTTAGTAGTGAAGTTTTGAGGGAGTCAAAAGTTACATGTAAAGATTTTCAACTGCATGGGGTGGGCGGTGTAGATGGCCCTAATATCCCTATTGTTCAAGGGTCAACTGTGTGTTTATATATATATATATATATATACACACACACACATACACATGCACACACATATTTACATGCATGGCATCTGAAGTACATGCTGCTTTCCTGTTCATCAGACCCAATTACACAACTTCACCAGTGCGGTGGGCCAGTGTGATGTTGTGCATAATGTCAAGACAATGTAGATCTAGACTGCGGCACCTAACATAAAGCCTGACCCGCCCCGAGGAAGGACTGTGCCGTGTACTGTTAGCTCTGCCTGGTCAGGACAAAGCTAGGATAGCCTCCGCCATGGTGGTATCCTCTCATTCCGGTTCCTGCGAGAGCCCCGTTCTGCAACGGCATTCGCACACTATCCACCAGCTTGGAGCCGCTTGACGCTCTCATTGGCACATTTCTTATTTCCTTGACAAACAGAGTCCTTGGGCCCTTCTAAAGAGCCTGGTTGTCTGAAGGGTTTCCATTCTCATGCACTAGACTCATTTAAGCACGGCCACTCCCCGAGCCTGCCAATCCCTTCCTCCAGTATGCTGTGGCAATCCTGGCGTCTCTAGTTTAATGCCGGCCATTACTTTCTCCAAGCATCCAGGAGCCGTAACAGCAGGGTACTTGAACTAGCTCCTGAAGTCCTTGCCAGGGTGTTAAATTCTTCATCAGCAGAGTTTTGACAAACTTTATATTCTGCCTGTATCCAGCACCTCCAGGATCCATTCTCAGGCACTCTCCTGATTGTTATCAGTTTGTTAGCCAGGTCCTGAGAACTTTTGCTATATAATCCCTCTTTTTACTTAGCAGGCCAGCACATCCCCAGCAAGGTGACACTAATATTTGACCCAGGGTATTGGTTGGGTAGCCAGGAGGGATTATGGGGACAAATGCTGAAGAGGGTAAACATTGCTTTGTAGGGTTTCCACTTCTTCTGAGCCCTTTGCATAGTCTTCAAGCAAGGAAGGCGTTCTATCTTCCAATAAGGGAGAGTGGCCCCATTCTGCAAGCCCAGAGGGTTCTGAAACATCTAGGAGTACAAGGTTCTTAAGTGCATTTAACAAAACACTCGCATTCCAATTCTCAAGGCCACGATTCTTCCGTGATTGTGGTGTAGATTTTCCTAGACTGAGAATTCGACCTTCCCTGCTCTGCCTACTCTTTAGCTGTGTCCACTCTGCAGCTCCAAAAGGCGGAAGTGCCCAGCATGTCTTCCAGCTTGCACTCTTTGTGAATTGTTCTGGTAGAGGCACCACTAGCTCAGACGTAAAAGGACAGAGACAGTACAAAATGGAAAGAGCCCTCTGGACCACAAACCTTTTATGAGTAGGAAGTAGGCTGAAAGGCTCCTCAATTCCAAACTCAGTTTTCTTACCAAAAAAAAAAAAAAAAAAAAGACTCAGAGGGTGATATAGAACCTAGAGGGTAGAGCCAAGAGCTTTAACACATTTTTAGGAAGCAATACTGGGGGGCATGTGCCCATCTGAATTTCAGAATTGCTGTGGACCAATGAGTGCATGACTTAACACTTTTTGAATGGGAATGTCTATCACAGCTACCCTATGTCTCTCCCACCACTGTATGACCGGAGTCAGAGTGACAGGCAACTCACCTTTAAACGTGCTCAGACGAAAAGGATCCTATACGTGAGGAACCTCATCTGCAGCTGGTACAGATTTAGATGATGAGATCCTGGACCTCAAGCCTGGGCCTGATGCTGTAATGGGATGAGACTTTGCAGGGATTCCTGGGAGATGACTTTCGTATGTGGGAGGATACGGATAATTTATGGCCAGAGATCAAACAGTGGCAATTTTAAAACATGGCCCAAAAATTCTTTGACATGACACTCCTTCCTTAGGGTGGTGAGAAGTCATGTCCTACTACTCCTATTACCTACACTCCTAGCCCGTCCTTTGCAAGACATGGTTCTTCATTGTTTCCTTCGATTCCTGTCCAATGCATTTCTCTTTTGCTAAACAGTAGCTAGAGACCATTTTTTGTTGCATAAAACTAAATACAACCAGGAACTTTAAATACTGTTTGAAGTCCCCTAGATAGTCCATTGCCTCCCAAGCTAGGTCCCCCCAGATTTGGGGGGAGTCCCAATCTGGTTTTTACCCTAGCAAAGTAAGTTGGATTCAGTTATCTGTGTTCCCTGCAAATCCTATTAGTAATATCCTAGCTTCTACAGAGATGTCTCTACCCAAACTGGCTAGGGTAGTAGGGCAGATCTGGAGCCAGGCTACATGAGAATCACTCAAGGAATTCTTCCAGCAATGTGGATAGCCTCACCACCAACTCAATCAGAACCTCCAAGCACTGGGCCTCAGCAAGTGGTGTGCTACTTACACAAGTTGAAAACCTGGTCTTGACACTGACCATCAAAGTCACAACACGCACTTGCTTCTATCATCTCCCTGACTTTCATGATAAAGGTCTACAACTGTCAATTTATTCATTATTTTACATGCGTTGGTGCTCCCCCCATAAGCTTGTTTGGAAGCAATAACAAGATTGCTTGATGCTGTTTTTGTTTATTTAATAGTTATTATAAAGGAAAAGACCCATAAGCACCTTGCATTAGCAGTTGTTTAACAGGAACAGACTAGTCATGATCCTGCTTAAACAAATTTATTAAAATGTCTCCTTGTAAGTAACAGGATAATCTTCACAGCATCCTGCTTGGCCACAATTACTGGCTGTCAGCTAACTGCGTCTTAACAAATTGTATTAAACAGAAAATCCCAGCCTTAGATTTCTATCCAAGTTGTAAAAATACTCCTCAAGAAAAAAAAATAGAGGCCGAGTGTGGTGGCTCATGTCTATAATCCTAGCACTCTGGGAGGCCAAAGTGGGAGGATCGCTTGAGATCAGGAACTTAAGACCAGCCTGAGCAAGAGCGAGACCCTGTCTCTTCCAAAAACAGAAAAATCAGCTGGGTGTCGTGGCGCACACCTGTAGTCCCAGCTACTCAGGAGGCTGAGTCAGAGGATAGCTTGAGCACAGGAGTTTGAGGTTGCTGTGAGCTATGATGACATCACTGCACTATACCCAGGGCAACAGGGTGAGACTCTGTCTCAAGAAAAAACAAGATATAAAATGTGTGAGAGCTTGCACTGGGGCACTTGCCTTCGGCCCCACTCAAGTTCCCACCTGTGGGTCTGAACCAAGTGCTCCACCTCGCAGGGTGTGCAGCCTTAAGGTTGCACTGGACCTCACGTCACTGACGGGGCTACCTGATGCTGGCCTCTGCTGGATCTTAAAGAAAACGTGCACACCTTCACGTCCAGGTGCACACAAACTGGGCTGCATTCTGGTTACTAATCATGCCTGACTTTTCCCTGCACAAACATCATGACCTGACGTGATATTCCTGATCCCAGATTCTGCTTTCTCTTTCTCTCCCTCTGTTACCATCTAGTGAATGAGGACCCACTATGTGCCAGGCACTGTAATAGGTGTTTTATAAACATTACTATTATCCATAACCTACAAGACAGATATTATTCCCACCTCACAGCTGAAAAAAGATTAATTAAGTATCCCTTGTCCAAAGTGCTTAGGACCAAAAATGTTTTGGATTTTGCCTTTTTTCCACATTTTGAAATATTTGCATTATACTCTGAAATCCAAAATGCTACAATGAGCATTTCCTTTGAACATTATGTCAGTGATCAAAAAGTTTAGGATTTTTGGATTTGGGCTACAATTTCAGATTTAGAATTTCAGATTTTTGGACTTGGGATACTCAACCTGTACTACTGAAGGTCCTGTGGCCAGTACGTGGCAGGGTGTGATCTGAACTAGAGACAAGTGGTAACTAAATCAGGTCATTTCTACGAGTTACTTTACAGAGAAAAGAATCAACATAAGGCACATTCTATGATATTTGGATTTAATGTGAACATATTTGCATTTGAAAGTGGAAATACTGTTGTTATGAGGTCTTTGAAGAGCAGAGTAACCTTTATTATTTCTATAGTTAACTCAAAGTGCTAACAGCTAAAAACGGAAGCTATTCCAAAGTTTGTATGAACAAAACTCACAAGAAAGTTATAAAAATATTTTATTTAAATGGTACAGAAAAAATTATGCACACATAAAAATGATTAAAAGTTCATGTTAGAAAATGCTAAAAACTCAATAATTTACACGATGATAAAATATACAGTGATGGGAAAACATAAAATACTTTCATTTGGTCTTCTCACCCAACAAGCCTATTATAAAAATGAGATATATAGTAATTACTGAAGCTGGGTTAAAGGCACGTGACAACATAATTCCTTTATACCTACTCAGTCATCCTAAACAATGAACTGCTACCCCTTATATGGAACAGTGAACAATTTATTTAGCATATTGGGAGTGCGTTATGTACCTATAATGAAACCACTACCTTCCCCAAAGATTCAAACAAATTAATGTTGCAAAATAGTTATTTCTATGTAACATAGACTTCTGAAAAATTCAATAATCATTTGAGTTTAAGAATATCCAAATGAATTATAATTTATTCTGATTTCAACAACAGATCTACAAAGTCTTAATTTTTCCCAGGAAACCTCTTACTTCCTAGGTGCAAAAATGCATTGCAGCTTTTCCATTATCTGTCTGTGATGCTGTCAGCTAGGTAGATGTTTAATCATTCACTTTAAATTTACATGTCCATAGGCACACTGGCACGCGCCTGTGGTCCCAGCTACTCGGGAGACTGAGGAAGGAGTTCATGGCCAGCCTGGGCAACACAGCAAGAGCACCATCTCTAAAAAAAAAATAAAAATAAAAAAAAAATTATGTGCCCTTAAATCTGAAAGAAAAACTGCACTTATGTCTCAAGTAAAACATTCTATCTTAAGCTACTGAATTTAACATTAAAAAGCACAGTTCAATCTATCTGTGACCTACACCACCATCTGGCTGTCTACTGCCAATTATAAATTCATGTCAGCAATAAGTCAAAAGCTCTCACACATCTGTAAAAATGCAAAACTGAACAGCCAAAAACGATTTCACAACATCAGAAGGGGAGGGGTGGTGACAGGGTCACATGAGAAAATGTTCAGAGATGTGAAATTACTCAGGAGCCCTGAGCTACTGGTGGCGACACATGTGCACAGGGACAGTGCACCTACCAAGGGCCCAGTAGCCCTAGACAGTGCGGTGCACCAAGGGTGCTGCGGGCATCAGCATGGGCACAGAGCTGCTAGCAACTCTTTTCAGACTGGCAACAGCGAGATTATGTCCATTTCTTCTTTACACGGTTACAGTGACTGCCCTTTAAAATCCCACAGGGAATGCATGCTGTTTGTCAGCTGAAATGTCAGTTTTCATTAATTTCCTGATAATTTAGTGTATTAACTTTTACTGCTCTGGGCCTCAGTTTCCGTATCTGTAAATTGCTGTATAAAGTAAATTTCCTCCAAGTTCTGATGTAAGTGACATGAAGGGAGGGACTACCTTTGTCTTTTTCATCTTACCCCTAAGTACACAGAGGGAGTATTCTCAATACACACTTGTGTAATGGTAGCAGGCCCAAGGGTGGCGTGGTCTGTGGGGAGGCAGAAATTCTATAAATAATACCAAAAAAAAGTTGATGTGTCATCCATCAAATTGTAATGAGGTAGCCAGGACAGTTAGAAGATGGCAGAATTTTTTTTTCCCAATTAGGTAAAATTGTCCATCCTTCCTGTGTTCCCACTCCTTAAGAAAAATCTAGCCAAGAGTCACTGGATATAAATTGATGGATGCTGACTTCAATACAAAATGGTCTAATGTGTGATTTTAACCATGCTGGAAGGTACAAATCCTGTCTTTATGAGGTCTTTGAAAGGCAGGTTGCCATCTCTAAAAAGTAGTCACTTAGAACTAAATTTTACAAAAGACACAGGTCTCAGTCCCTTTTATCTTAGAGTGCAATGGAGGAACAGCTCTGGTATAAACATGACTAAAATAATTTACAAGTCATCTGTTATAGCTGTGTCCACTGAAAATCATCATGAAAGATATTTTTCAAATAAGTTCATTATGAGAAATCCCATTCCTGATCTCTTACCTTCAGATCATCCAAGGAGTGAGATAAACATTACAACCCCCATAAATTGGGTAAACAACAGCAATGGAGTGAAAAAGGACCACACATGCCATAAAGCAATGTTGAAGCTGAAAAGAATGAAAAACAAACAGTTGACAACCATAACTGTAATATACACAAATATTCTAGAATCTAGATTTAAAGAACTCAATTTGGGAAAATTCATCCAAGCAGCAACTTTCCATATACATTATATTTCTCACTTGTATGATTTAGCCAATGTTGGAAAGAAAAACTCTGGATATACTTATGGAACTGTAACAATTTCTTTAAAAAGTACTTGGAACTGGAATCACTAAAGGTTTCTAATGGAAGTTGACATGGCTTACTAGAAGCTTAAGTCTCTTAAAGTTATTGTCTATAATAAAATATGAATTTAAATGGCTATACCTGCTTTTATGATCTCACATACTAAACTATCACGGTAAAAAAGACAAAAGTATTTCTCTTAAAAACAGAATGAAAGAAGTAATTGTTTATAAGCTATTAAATTTTTAATTGAGAAACAAATTATTCCTGTCACTAAAGTAAAAAATAAAACACTTTCTAAGTGCAAATGATTTTTAATGACTGAAGTTGTAAGCACAGAATAGGGATAATTTAGTATGTTAACTTTTACTTCTCTGAGCCTCAGTTTCCTTATCTGTCAATTGCTATTAGTTTCCTCCAAGTTCTAGTGTAAGTGACAAGGAGGGAGACACTGTCTCTGTCTTTTGCACCCTGCCCCTAAGCACACAGACTATAGTCAATTAATTTTCTCAGTTAGTTATTGGTTTTAATATATAATATTTTGACAAGTATGAATTTTAAATAACTATAATCCTACTGCTCTAAAAAATTAACATTTCTGGGGTGATCTTAGCCTTATGGGAAAAAGTAAAATAACACATCTGCATACCCACTTCACTGAAGGATTAACAAAAAACACATCACAATGTCAAATATCCTTGAACTTCAACTAGAGAAAATAAGTCACAGAAAGCATACATTTAAACTGAATATGCATACAGGTGTGTGACATTTCCAAAGTCAAAATCCAATTAACTTAAATAAAGAAAAAACTGAAAAGCTATACACAATATGTGAAGAGTACTTTTTTCTGATTGACAGGATCATCAAACATGTTTCCTTTATATTTTTCTGTAATTTACATATTTTTCTTTAGTGATCAATATTACTTTTATACATAGAAAAAACTGGTCTTTTTTCATTGCATACCTATTAAATTATGCAGAAAGATATTCATTGTGGCATTGTTTGAGTATAAAAATAACTAATTCCAACAACAGGGAACTTGCTAAATAAGTCATGGTATGTCCACGTTGTGAAAATTATGTAACTGTTTAAAATAATGAGACACATCTTTATGTACCATTTTGGAAGAATTCTAAACTAATACTGTTCCATTGAAAAAGAAAAGGAAAAAAAAGATGAACCACCACTTTGGAGATCAGTTTGGCACTATTTACTGAAGTTGGAGATACACACACCCTACGACCCAACAATTGCACCTCGCGCGCGTGTGTGTATACATATACATATATACACATACACACACATATATATATCCAACAGAAACGTGTACACGTCCTGCAAGAGACAGGTACAAGAGTGTTCTTAATAGCATCCTTCATATTAATAATAACCCCAAATTGGAAAGAACCCAAACACAATCAACAGTAGAACAGATAAATTGGGATTCAGTTATACAATGGAATGCTAAATAACAACGAAAACAAGTAACTTTTATGGGCAAAAATAGATGAATCATACATCATGTTGCACACAGCAACCAAATGCAAAAGAATACATACTATATGAATCCATTTCTATAAAGCTTAAAAAACAGTGTATTAAAGGGATGCAAAAGCAAGTAATTACCATAAAGGTCAGGACAGTATCTCCCTGTGGCAGGAAAGAAGGTGTAGTGATGGAAGGGGGATGAAGGGGTGACCAGGGTACTGGCTTGGTTGTCTTTCTTCACCGGGGTGCAGTGTACATCAATGCTCATTACGTGAGAATTCATTCAGCTGTACATTTTAGTTTTCTTCTACTTTTCTGTATGTATGGTACATCACAGTGAAAAGATTTAAAAAGCAAAATGCACAATATGTAGAGAATGTCACCGTTTGTGTTTTAAATAACTAGGTACATAAATAAAGAGATGATAATAAAAAGGGAACCAGAGAACAGGAATGACTATGAGACTCTTTCCTGTTACATCTTTTTTCTCTTTCAGATTTCGGACCATATACATCATTACCCGATCAAAAGAAGAATGTGTTTTTCATTCCTATTAGTCATTTCAAAGTTAACTTACCAAATTCCTGCTGCAACAAACGTAGCAGTTGTAATGGGTATCAACATTGGATACTTCACATCATATTCCCCAATCCCACAATACCATTCCAGATACACTATGCAGTAAAATGCAATCAGTAAACTGACAAGCAACAAGGCACCTCCAAAGAGAAACCAACTGTGGAGACAAAAAATAACACAGGGGTTACTTACATAACCCTTAGCAAATCAGCAGATATCTTAAACATTTCATTAACAGCTTAAATATCAACTTCTAAGAAGAATATCAACTGAAGAAGGGGTACAGAGGGAAATGCAATTACAGTAACAGCTTGCAGAAAGCCTCTATCTATGGGAGACGGGGGGTGAGAAAAGATGACACATAGCTCATCAAAGGATTAAAGAGTAAGACTTCGAAGAATACTTTCATAAACCAGCCAACCAAGAAAGAACCCTGGGCTGGACGCAGTGGCCCACGCCTGTAATCCTGGCACTCTGGGAGGCCAAGGTGGGAGGATGGCTTGAGCTCAGGGGTTCGAGACCAGCCTGAGCAAAAGCAAGACCCTGTCTCTACCGAAAATTTAAAAATTAGCCAGAGTGACTCACGCCTGTAGCCCCAGCTACTTGGGAGGCTGAGGCAGGAAGATCGCTTGAGCCCAGGAGTTTGAGATTGCAGTGAGCTAGGCTGATACCACTCACTGCACTCCAGCCCAGGCAACAAAGTGAGACTCTGTCCAAAAAAAAACAAAGAAGGAACCCTGGTTACAGCTATGCATTTTCTTTAAAAATACAGGAAAGATAGCAGCTTTCTGGTTGTTCCTGAGTGTGAGAGTAATAAAGAACATTCTCATCAAGTACCATTAACTCCTCCAAGTTAAGAAGAATTTCTTGGAATACTGAAAATCAATTTGGAAGATAGCTAACTCAAATTCTCTCTCATGAAAGATATCTACATGAAACCCTTCCATTTTCAGAATCTTTCCTACCCTCCCCGAAAGGACAATGCCTTTTTGTTCCTCTCCAATTCCAACCATGACCTGACTCAGTGTGCATGAGGCATCCTCCTCTAGCCTTGCATGGATTTGAAGAACCCTAATGCCTCAAGCTTGTGAACTGAGGCTAAAGCAGGGGAAAAAAATTACTCAGGTATCAGAGGAACGAGCTGTTTTCAAAAAGCAGAAAGGCTGCATTTCCTTCTGTGCACCCCTCTCATTCCACAGCTGCTCAAACAACCCCCTGCTTAATGAGTCCCTCACCAAGAACACAAATTGGTTTTGAGTATGCAATTATGTTTCTTTCCTCTAAGACAATACTTCTTTGAGGATAGGCCTATGATTCTACTTCCTTCCCATCCCCCACAGCCCTGGTCCCAGCACTTACGACTGTAATTGCATTTCCCTCTGTACCCCTTCTCCCTGGGGCCTGATTCTCATGGGCCACCAGCCAATATTCCCCCTCCCTGCCCAGTACCCCTGCACTTTGTCTCTGTCACATGACAGCTGCGTGGTCCTGGGCACTCCACTTCCTCCCGCAGCCGCCCCAAACATCTTATACATGAGATCATTTTTTACCCTGCCATTTCTTTAAACTACTGAAAATACCTAATACAGGACACAAATAGAAAAGTTCTCCTATATCTTCTTAAGCCTCAAAAAGGTCTCCACTCCTGAGGTTGTACTGGACTAGGTACCCCTCCTAGGTCTCCTAGGTAACATCCTGTACCTTTGCTTACAGAGCACCCAACACGAGGCCTGGTAACTTGTCTGCTGTGGCCTAGAAGGAGCTGTTGGAAGGCTGGAAATATACCTACTTATCACTGGCACCCATAGCCAAACGTATCTGAAGCTCTCACAAAATACTTGATGAATGAGGGAAAAGCTGATGGTGGTGCTGTTGGAAGGACCCATCCCCTCTCTTCCCAGCCCGACTGAGAGAAATGAAGGAGTCACACTGATGAAGAGCAATGTCAGCTTTATTACTGACACAGCTGTGGGAAGTGGTGACAAAGTGCTTCCTAACACTGGAACCCAGAAATAGACAGACTTAGCCACTGGGTTCCAGGTCACAGCGAAGACCTAGAGACTTTCTCCTGTTGGAGCTGCCCCCATAAAATGAGAGCGCAGCAAAGCAGACCAGAATCTGTGCTTGCTTTGGGCAGCTCACTCCTAAAGGAAGAAAGCGCTGAGCTGCATATGCCCAGTTCTTCATCTCACGCTCAGGTAAATCACACCACCTCCCAGGGAAGGAGTGAGTGAGATGAAGGGCAGAAGATGCGAGTGTTTAGGGACAGTCTCTTCTCACAGAAATCAGAAAGGACAAGCTTTCTACCCTCAACAGTTTAAATAAACACCCTCTGCCTACTTTGCCCTGACTGCTCGCTCGCTCCAGCTCCTCAGTATCCCCCTCCAGAAGCCACTGTTCCTCCCAAAGGCCTCCAGGAGAAACTGTGTATCTTGCCATGATACCACAGGACCATAGTCCCATCTGCATCTTGCTTGCCCCTCTGGCACTCCCAAATTACTATTCTTGACCCCAAGCAAACCAGTCTTCTCCACGCCAGCTCTGACGCTCGCCAACATCCCTCTTTTCTGTCAATTATCTGGGGGTCTCCACGTGACTGTCCAATGTGCAGTGAGGACACAGGGATATGATTCACAGCCTTCTCCACATCAACTCGAGAGACCATACTGAAGACATCTCAGTCCCTGTGAATGAGGAACTATCTTACATCGGCCGGGCCACAAAGCTCTGACTCCTCCCCCTAGTGACCTTTACCTCATCTAATTCAGTCACACCCTGTAGTCACCATGCGTGCTGTAACTACTCTCTGAAACAAAGCCTGGGGCCCGATTCTCATGGGCCACCGGCCACCACTCCCACTCCCTCCCCAGTACCTCTGCACTTCGTCTTCATAAAGACCTCAGTCAGTCTTTCGTCCTCCATTGTGCTCCAAATAGCTCAGGTCCTTCGTAAATTCACTACCTTCCTCATCCTATAACACATCTGTGCTGAAAAGGCACAGTGACATTTTCAGTTCTCATCCACTCTGCTGTGCATTCCCAGAGTACACACACTCTTGTCGTTTTTTTCCGACTTGACTGAGGTATAATTGACAAGTTAAAACTGTGTATTTTAACTTGGTGTTAAATGAAAGGTGTACAACGAAATGACTTCATATAAGTATACATTATGAAATGACTATCACAATCAATTAAAACATTTATCAGCTCACATAGATACCACTGGTTTCGTGTATATGAGTTTGTGTATGTGTAGCAAAGACACTTAAGATCTACTCTTAGCAAATTTCAAGTATACAATACAGCATTATTAGCTATAGTCACCATGCGGTATATTAAATCCACCAAAACTTATTCATCTTTTTTTTTTTTTAAAGAGCCAGGGTCTCACTCTGTCACCCAGGCTAGAGTGCAGTGGCATGATCATAGGTCACCACAGCCTCAAACTTCTGGGCTTAAGCAATCCTCCTGCTTCAGCCTCCCAAAGCTGGAACTACAGGTGTGCACCACCATGCCCAGCTAATTTTTAAAAAAATTTTGTAGACACAGGGTCTCACTAATGTTGCCTCCCAGGCTGGTCTCAAACTCCTGGCATCAAGTGATCCTCCCACTTTTACTTCCCAAAGTGCCAGGATTACAGGCATGAGACACTGTGCCCATCCCTCGTCCCCTTGGAACTGAAAATTTGTACCCTTTGACCAATGTCTTTCATTCATCTGTGAATCACCAACACCTCCAACATGGGAGGTGCTGGCAGAGAGTAGGTGCTTACTAACGGTTTGAAGAATTCAACTGACAAAATATAAAATGAAAAATAAAGGTTTAACTTATAAAGCAATAAAGTTTTCTTACCTGCTAGTGTGAAAGTTTTCTTTAAGGATTTTGAAGAAATCAACATAATAGGTCACAGCAATGGATGCCAAAATCCAGAATCCACAATGGATATTAAGTCTTGGAAGAGCTTTCTGCTTTTTCTCAACAGCTGTAGAGGTTTCTGCAAAGAAGTGAGATTTCAACTTATTAAGTTACCATAATTTTGTGAGGAAAAATTACACTTCTTTTAAGCCAAATAAAATCATTTCCTAGAGTGAGTCTCTCCATAGCACGAAATCCTTCTGTAAAACCAACAAAATAGGTTTATATTTACAGAAACAATAGAAGCCCACTATAAAATGTTCAGTAGTCAACTTATTGCCTCTAAATGAATTGTGAAATCAAATTTACATTTTCTTAGTCTTTCAGAAATAATGATGCCACCTGGAAGTATAGAAATTTTAATATTATGTTTCACATTTCTTCTAGGAAAGTAATTAGCCCTGTTAATAAAAATGCCAAAGGCAAAAAAAAATTAGAGCATGAAATGGACTTTCAAGAACACTTTTTATAACTAAATAGTTATTTTAAACAAACATAACCTTTTGAGGCAGCTCAAAAGTGGAAACGGCACTCTAGAGCTCTACTCCCAGCACAGCACTGTCTAGACAGGTGATAGACAAGTCATTTCTCCCATCTGGGATCCAATCTGAAAGAGTAGGTGGACAGGGGTTGGGTCAGATGGGTGATTTCTAACAAGTTCCCCAGGTGATTTTGACATGCTAAGTTCATGTGAGAACCACTGGTCTAAATCCAGAGTTCTGGGCCTTTAGATGACCACCAGAAACCCTGGGGAGCTTGTTCATAATGTAGATTCTGGGAAATATCCTCAAAATTTGTAAATCATCACACCAGGGCACGATGTTGTGTTTATTTAGTTTACAACATACAGAATAAAAAAATCTAAAATATCTCCCTCCCATCCTTAACCCCAGTTTCAATGTCCAGAAGCAACCATCACTTTCAATTTTTATGGAATTCTTCACATTGTAAGCATCCACAGGGGAACACATACCACACAGGTTATGCTTTGTACGCAGATGCTGGCATACCATACGTTGTCCTGAGCCTCCCTTTGGCAATCCTGCCCACTGGTACATAAAAGTCTGTCTGGCTTGTCATGTATAGATATAGCCAAGTTTATTTAACCAATTTTCTGCTGATGGGAAATTAGATATTTCCAGTCATTCGCTATTACAGGCAATCCTGAGGTGAAACACTATGCACACGTCTTTGTGTACTGTGGTAAAATTACGGGTTTTTTCGTTTTCTTTCTTTCTTTTTTTTTTTTTTTTTTGAGACAGGATCTCGCTCTGGTACAGTGTCCTCATCATAGCTCACCGCAACCTGGAGCTCCTGGGTTGATGCGATCCTCCAGCCTCAGCCTCCGGAGTAGCTGGGACTACAGGTGTGCACCAACACACCCAACTAATCTTTCTTTTCTTTCTTTCTTTTTTTTTTTATGTCTTGCTCTTGCTCAGGCTGGTCTCCAACTCCTGGCCTCAAGCAATCCTCCCACCTCAGCCTCCAAGTGCTAGGATTACAGGCGCGAGCCACCGCGCCCAGCCAAATTCTTAAACCTTAGAACCGGTCGATATATTTAATTTTAATGGATATTTCCAAATAGGTGTTAAACCAGCTCTCCAAGGAATCCCGAAGCGCAGCTGAGATGAAGATGCGCAGAACTACGCTATCTCTAAGGGTCTTCCATGACATTAAATATCCGGCTTGCAAAACTACTCGGTAAGACTTGAAAAACCGAAACTCGGTTCCTCCCGACCAGGCTGGGGCTGCGGCAGGCCCGTGAGGCCAGCCGTGCAGGGCGCCTCGCCTTCGGGGACCATGCGCGGCTCGGAGTACCCCGGGGGAGCGCCTCACCCGGCCTGGCGTAGCCCTCGCCCTCCAGCGGGAACTCGGCGTCCGGCGGGAGCGGGAGCCGCCTCCGCAGCTGCCCCCGGGCCTGCGAAGCGTCCATCCCGGCACCGCCCCGAACGCAACGGAAGTGACGGCCAGCACGCCGCGCTTCCGGCGCCGGCGCGGGGACGGGGTCGCCTGGCGTCGCGGGTGGAGCCTCCAGTTGCCGTCGCGGCTCCTGTAGGCGGAAGCTCGGGCGGCTTCGGCGCCCTGGATTGCGCACTCGAATCCGCAAGCGTGGTTTGAATGTTAAAATGCCGAATTTTCCCGGTCGGAAGTTTCCCAGGTTTATTCCGAGCGACGGAAGCCCGGCAGGACCGGGACCGCTGCTGCCGCTGGATGCGTACCGGACGGAGGTGCGCGGCCCTGGGCTGCTCCGCCTCCAGAGCCTTCGCAGGCTCCCGGTGCCGAAGCATAAGAAATGCTCTACCTCCAGCCCGCGACTCTCAGCCTCCAGCTTCGTTCCTACTCCCGCCTTTCAGGAGCCGCCCAGCCAGACTCAGAAGGGTTGAAGGCAGCCCCAGGAGGAGAAAAGGGCCGCTGGACAGCACACCGGGGCCTGCCACTGACCGCTTGGGGGCCCTTGGGCGTGAAGTACACCGGTCGGGCGTCTGGTCTTCTGCGCAGCAGGGGTTATATCTGTCCCGAGATTTGTTGTGGGGTTAAGTGAGGAGCACCCGCATGCGGTCCATGTGAGCCCCTTTCTCTCCACTTGTGAAAAACTGCCCCAGCCTGGACCTTGGGAACTAAATTACTTGACCCCCGCTCATGCCCATAAACCGTCTGTCGCTAGTTCACAGCTTTTCTTACATCAATAATCCTGTTTATTACTTCCCACCTCTTCCCTACCTAGTCTTGTGCTCAGAAATGTTGTGCTTACCCACTCAAACGTTTACTGAGCACCTACTATTTACCAGAAATGGTCAGGCACCATGCTAGGCAGTGGCTTTGCACTTGAGGCATTACTAGTCCCAAGATGACCACAGAGACATGATACAAGACTGCAGTTTTTATAGGTGTATGGAAGCGTTTCATTAATTCAGCCAAGAAACATTTTCTGAGCTGCTACATGCAGTCAAATGATGAGGACAAAGTTAGGTAAGAATCTAGTGGAGAGGGCAGCTTCACCACGGTACCGTAATAGAAATGAATACTGTACGTGGGGCTATGGGAGTATCGGATAAAGAACAGTTTATTCTGCTGGGATGTCTGGGGAAACAGGGAGAATGGTTTTTGGTGGGTTGAATAGAGGGCAGCATAGTCCAGAAAACCACACAGGAAGTAAAATTTGAATTAGTAGGCACTTTTTAAAATCTTCTATATGTCATGGGTATTTGTAAAATGAATGTAAAAAAGTATTTAAGAAGAGTGTCAAGTTTCTACTAATTTATTTCTGCCATTTCTTCAGCCTTTCTACACTCTTTGGAGCAAAGAATTTAACAGCTGGGTGGATCACATAGCTTTTCTAAACAATGTCTCCCTTTTCTTGGGTTCCCCCCCGCCTTTTTTCTTTAGAGACTCCCAAAGAACTGGGATTCATTTCTTCAAAGCCAACTGGGGTCTTTGTCCTCCCTCCTTCTCTCTCATACTGAGAAACCTTACTAACAGGAAGTGAATTCATCCCAGCAAATACAGTCTTCCGTTGATTGTGTCCTCAAAAATGGGTCAGTGCAGGGTCTCCCTTGTAACTGAATATTCCCAAGAGCATTGCAGCAATTCCGGTGTTTCCATATGTGGTATGTTCAGGTTGGATCAGGTTTCCCCTTTGGTGGTTTCAGGGCCTTTGTATTTATTTGGATCTGAAATCCTTCCAGTGTTTTTTTTCTCTGATATTTTAAATGGCACTACTTGTACACCAGGCTGTTGATACTTAAAAGCAGGTTGGAAAAATTCCAATCTTTAGTGACCATATCTTCATTGCTGGGGTTCATTAAATAAGTTCTTCAGTGTATACCGTGGTGTCTTAATTATAGATATAAGATATCAGATTGCTACCAATGAAGAAATTTTTGTTTTCAATGTGGATTACTTATAGGGAAAAAATGAATTTGTGACCTTTGTTGCCTACCCCTTAGCAGCAAGGTGTTTATATAGACTATTGAATCATGCTCCATCACTGTGGGTCCTTGGGAAAGTTATTTCATTGTTCTAAGTATCAGTTTCCTCATCTGTGACACAGCCGATACCAGAGTGAAGATAGATGTATTCAGATGCTTAGCTTAGTGCCTGGCATATACAGTATGCATTCAGACAGTGGTAGTTAACTATTCACTACTCCTTAGTTTCCAGGCCTTCAAGATCTGGCACCTGCTTAACTCTTGATCAGTATTCCTTTGTCCTTGGGCTCCAGCACTCTTTGTTCATGTCTCTCTTCCAAGAATTATCAAACTTTATTGCAATTTTTCATTTGCCTTTCTTTTGTGCTTTCCTCAGTTGATTGGGGGTAAACAACCATGTCTTAGTGGCTTCCCAGTGCCTTGCAAACACCACACACATAGCAGGAACTGTTACCCATTCTTCAGTCCTTAATCACAGCTAATTGATCATACATGTCTGAATGAAGCATCCCTGTCTGCCTAGCATCCCCTCCTCTGAGAAACCACTTTTCCTCCTTTCTGGAGTGGTCCTCCTCAGCTCTCATGATGCTAACCCTGTCCTGGGGGAGGGCACATTTACCTAAACCAGACCTCTCAGTTCTTGGGGTTTAAGCTGGGGTCATTGGGAAGATCTCTGTTGCTTTGGAATGGTGAGCTGTGAGGTCAATGTGGGTTTGGGGCTGACATTCTGGAAACACACAGGGTAGCCCACCTAGGAAGAAATCTCTGAGAGGCAAGCTAAGAGTTCTTGGTAGCATTGTTCCAACTCCTGGATGCAGCCAGACCCCAGCTAACCTGGTTAAGAACCTGAGCTCTGGAGCCAGTTGCCTGGCTGGCTGTCATCACTGGCTGTTTCAACTTTGGGCAAGCTTCTTATCTTCTCTTTGCCTCAGTTTCCTCACTTGCAAAATGAGGTTAAGAATAGTACTTACCTCATAGTATTAGGTAAAGATTGCAAGTATTAATACATGTAAAATGCTTAGAACAGTGTCTGGCCTATAGAAAGCTCTCAATACATCTTAGCTGTTGTTATTATCGATTGCTAAGACTTCACAGATCTTTTAATTTTCCTTTTTTTTGAGTTGTTTCCTGTTACTTGCAACCCCAAGACCAGACCAGTGTAGGCCTGTCATTGTGCCACGTGGTCCCCAGCTATTCTGTAAGTGCCTCCACAAATGAGTTAATACATGTAAAGCTATTAGAAAAACATCTGGCTATGGAAAGTACTCAGTAAATGCTAATATATATCACTTTGAATACTTCCTTTCATTCCAAGAAGAAAGCTAATTGAAGAAAAAGATTCTTGGCCAGGCAGAGTGGCTCACACCTGTAATCCCAGAACTTTAGGAGACCAAGGCAGGAGGATCACTTGAGGCCAGGTGTTCGTGACCAGCCTGAGTACGAGCAAAACCCTGTCTCTACAAAAAATAGAAATATTAGCCAGGCGTGGTAGTGCACGCCTGTAGTCTCAGCTATTCGGGAGGCTGAGGCAGGAGGATCACTTGAGCTCAGGAGCTTGAGGTTGCAGTGAGCTACGATGATGCCACTGCACTCTAATAGCCTGGCCAACAGAGTGAGACCCTGTCTAAAAAAAAAAAAAAAAAAAAAAAAAAAGATTGTCCCACTCATTGTATTAAAATGAAATGAATTTGTTCCTTTTTCTACATAGCTCTGATTATTTCCTATCACATTGGGATTGCTATGTCAAAGATATGAACATTTTGGCCGGGCATGGTGGCTCACGCCTGTAATCCTAGCACTCTGGGAGGCCAAGGCGGGAGGATCACTTGAGGTCAGGAGTTCGAGACCAGCCTGAGCAAGAGTGAGACCCCCATCTCTACTAAAAATAGACATAAATTAGCTGGACAACTAAAAATACATAGAAAAAAATTAGCCAGGCATGGTGGCGCATGCCTGTAGTCCCAGTTACTCGGGAAGCTGAGGCAGGAGGATTGCTTAAGCCCAGGAGTTTGAGGTTGCTGTGAGCTAGGCTGACGCCACGGCATTCTAGCCTGGGCAACAGAACAAGACTCTTGTTTCAAAAAAAAAAAAAAAAAAGATATGAACATTTTAAAGGCTTTTGATCAATATTTTCAAACAAGCTCCAGAAAGGGTTTACCATACTATAGTTGACCCTCGATCCACTTGAGGGTTAGCAGCATCATCCCCTTGCATAGTTAAAATCCTCATATAACTTTTGACTCCCCCAAAATTTGTTATTGGCCCACTGTTGACCAGAAGCCATATCAACAACATAAACAATCAGTTAATACATATTTTGTATGTTGTATGTATTATATACTGAATTCTTACAATAAAGTAAGCTAAAGAAAAGGTTATTAATAAAATCATAAGGAAGAGAAAATATGTTTACTATTCAATAAATGGAAGTGGATCATCATAAAGGTCTTCATCCTCATCGTTTTCACACTGAGTGAGCTGGAGGAAGAGGAAGAGGAAGGGTTGGTCTTGCTGTTTCCGGTGGCAGAGGCGGTCTGCATATAAGTGGACCCATGCATGGAAACCTGTGTTGTTGTAGTCAGCTGTACTTCACATTCCCACCAGCAGCTATCTTCAACTTTTACGCCAACAATGAGCTGTATCATTTTGATAAATTTTTCCCAATTAATAGTTGGGGTGGGGGAATCTGACATTTTAATTTGCTTTTCATTGTTAACAAATGTTTTTCACGTGTTAATTGGCTATGTGTATATCCTTTTTTCCTTTTGAGATTTTCATTTTTGCTTGTTTTGATAGATCAAGAATATCTTTGAAAATCAGATATGTTCAAAGTATATTTTTTTCTAGTTTACTATTTATTTTTTAAGTTTGAACGTGTTCCTACCTATGTTTTGTTTTGGTTTTTAACTTCTCATAGCCTGTGATGAAGAGTTTGAACTTGCCCCACACGGTCTAAGTGGAAAAACGTGCTGTGTGAAAAACGCTCAATGTTAGTGTCTATCACTTAGGCCAGAGGTCCCCAACCTATGGTGAGTTGTGTAATTATTTCGTTATGTATTAGAATGTAATAATGTATTACAATGTAATGCACTTTATTTTTATTATTACATTGTAATACATAATGGTCCCTGGTGCCAAAGAGGTTAGGGACCACTGACTTAGGGGACATACAACATAGTAAATATCACATGAACCCTCTTCAAATGAACCTAGTTATTCCTCACCCATATGTTACTCAACTAGCTGTACTGGGAGAGGTTCTTTTACCCACAACTAAAAGCAACTTTAACCAGCCTAAGCAAAATAACAATGACAACCATAATAATCATTATCATCATAAAATACATACATGATTTTTTAAAAGGAAACTTACTGGAATTCCTCTGAATTATTTCATAAGATTGATGGCAAAATAGGATTTCATTCAAGCCTGAGTGAGGTGACACCCAGAACAGCTCAAGGAACACAAGCATGACTCAGCTTTGAGGACACCGTGTGTCTGTCACAGATGGTGTGCCTGCATCTGCCTTTGGCCTTTGCCATTTCAGTGCCCGAGTCGCTTTACCTGGAGTTTTCTCTGGATGCACCCTATTTAAGCAGTGAGATGGAAAGCATTCTCACAGAAGGGCAATCAGCATGAGCCCAACGGATGTCGGCTGCACTAGCAGAAAAAAGCCCCGAGTGAACCCCTAAGAACAGGCAGTGTGTTGTTTCCTGGAATAGGGTGCTGGGGAGAAGGCTGGAGAAGCTTCCTCTGGCTATCAGTGTATCAGGCGGAAGAGAGATGTTGATCTCAACCAAAAGACCGGGGCAAGGAAAAGGACCATTCCTAAAAGTAGAAAGAAGAGAAGGTGGGAAGGGAGGAAGGAGCTGGCCTGGGTCAGAGGCTAGTTGGGCAGGACCTGAAATTTCTGGCTGTGCGGCCAATCTGAGAGCAACACGTGGGGCCATCAGGTTCTGTGGGAGGACAATTTCTTTTATTAAATTGCTGCCATTAAGGGTGAAAGCCACTACCAGGCTGGCAAACCTGGAGCAGAATGGAGGTGTGTCCTGTCTAAGTGCCCCCTGCAGATGCCTAAAATCCTCCAGGCTATTGGCGCCAGTCCTGTCAAGCAGTGCCTAGAACTTGGCCTGTCACTGGTGTGCAAGTGATCAAATAAAAACAAACCCATTTTTCCCTTTCAAAAAAACCTCATATTTTAAAATAATGACTATACCTCATGTTATCATCCATAAAACCATGAAAAGTGGTGTCTGATGATGTGACCCACTGTGGAAACCACTTGGAAATCCCTAGCCTGGACATTTTTTAAAAAGCTCTACTTGGAATGTCTTTATAATGATGATCTAATCATCAGAGTAAGAAAGGGCAAGGAGAAATAAGGAGGGGTCCTGACCAAAGGAAAATGGGAAAATGTTGGCCAAGAGAAAAATTCTAAAATATCTATGAGACATCTGAGTTCAAATCAATCCTGATTCTGCTACTTATAGTGTGGCCTAGGGACAGTCCCTTAAGCTCTCTGCACCCACTCGTCTATGAAGTGCATATGATAACATCACCCTCCTAGAATTTTTGGAATGTTTGATGATACATCTAAAGGGCTTAGCACTGTGCCTGGCATATAGGAAGTACTCCATGAAAGGGAATGATTATTATTATTATTATGAAAGTGGAATCTACACAATGGGAAGAGGCAGCCCAGGAATAGCTCAAGGTCACTGCCAGAAGAGCAGCAGCAGGTCCCAGCAGCACAACCCAAAGGGGTCAGGCAGGCGGCCATGCCAGGAGGAGGTCAGGAAGCTGTGGACAGAGGGCCCTTGGTGAAGACCACGGCCTTCGTTCGCCAAGTGCCTTACATGTGTTACCCATTCAGTCCTCACAACAACCAGATGAGGTTGTTACCGTTATGATTCATGTTTCACACATGAGGAAACTGAGGCCCAAAGATTTGTTATTATGGGATCTAAAGAAGCTTCCATTTATTCCCTCATAAGTGAGTGCACTGGCCCTTTGGTAGTTTAATTGTAACAACTGAGGAAATACCTAGTTTGTCACAGCGTAAAGTGTGCCATCACTCAGGTCTTTGCTCCACAGTCCCAAGGCTAGGAAAGTGGTGGAGCTAGCATTTGAACCCAAGCTCTCAGCTGCCATGCTGAACTGCCTCTCGCGCCTGAAAGCATCTCAGGACACCAGCTATGGAGAAATCAGCGAGTCTGGAGCTCGTGATTGCCTAGTGCTGGCTCCATGGTGCCGGGCCGTCTTCACTAGGTTAGGAGCCAAAAGGTCAATATGTGGTGATCTGGGTGCCCCTTGCCACCCATGCCCATGGTAGACATTGCTAATTGATCAGAAGCATTTCTGTCCCTTCCAAAGAGCCAGGTTAAAGCCCCCAAATCCTGAAGAGCACCAGAACACCACTAGTAATTAACTAGAATTGATAGGTTGGATAAAATCTATTTGCTATCTCTAGCGTGAGGGCTTCAGGCATAACAGAAGACAACAGTATGGAAATGCAGTCAGGTATGTGCAAACTGAGAACTGCTTTTACACCAGAAAGAATCTGCATGTCAAGGGCTGCGTGGGTGGCTCACACCTGTAATCCTACCACTTTGGGAGGCCAAGACAGGAGGATTGCTTGAGCTCAAGAGTCCAAGGCTATAGTGAGCTCTGATCATATCACTGCACTCCAGCCTGGGTGACAGAGCCAGACCTTGTCAAAAAAAAAATCTGTATGTCATTCCCTTGAGAGACTCAACACCTGCTCATCAAGATATACTAAAAATCACAAACATCAATGTGCAAACACACATATTTTGAACAGAGTCCATTTGCTTACGGGAAACCTCCCGGCCAAGCTTAGAGAAATCAGCGTGTCACAAGGCCTGCACCGGAGGGCAGATTCCCACACATGGCCAGCTGCGCTCTGTAACCTCACCTTGGGCATCACCCCAGTACCACTGTCACGACTCCCGAGGTGCCCGCTTGCCCTCAAGTCTAAGAAGACAAAACAAGGAGGAGAAAACACCAGCCTTTTGTGATCAGCAGCGGCAGGCAGAGCCCGGCTGCGAGGGAAGAGCGAGCTCATCCCGAACCCAGAGTCAGCGCTGTGATGTGCCGGGCAGAGACCTGACATTCGGGGCTGACACAGCGCTGGCACAGACAGCCCTTGACATAGTGGCCACTGTCATTACAATTTCCTTTTTGCAACTACTGCCTCTCCTTCCAGACCCACAATTCTAAACTCATCCAAACAGTAGAGTGCAGGTGCTTTTGTGGAACATCATGAAACCTGGATGATAAGCAAAAATAGCCAAACACTGTAAAAGCATATGCCACATCTCACAGCATTGAAACTAGAATCGGTAGCAGCAAGTGCCAAAGAAATTTTATGCAGGGACACCTTAAAATTGAGAAATTCTATGGCCTTAACATTTTTCTGAAAGCTGAATGAAAGAAAGGCTGCCATTTCCAGTTTAGCTGCATAATACCTGTTCCACATAAAATCAGTCCAAGCGGGCCTATCCCATGACATTACTATTAGTATCCGGATTCAAACTTCATGCCAAATCCCCAAAGCAATGCTGTTAGAAGCTACTCAACAGAACTGAATCTTTACCTACCTTTGATCTACAATGGAGAAATCTAATATATGGAGATCACAGGCCTCCCACAGAAGCCGGCCTGAGGTCACCAGGAATGGAGAACAGCAGAGGTAGTATTTCAGCAGCTCACAATAGCCTCTCTGTGGCCAGACAGAGGCTTGACCTTTAAACTCTGACAAACATGTATTTACTCAGTAATTACAATTTAAACTACCAAAGGGGCAGTTTAATCACTCCTACCAAAGGGAATAAATTGAAGGTTCCCTAGATCCCATATCAACAACAAAAAAAACTAAAGTAGCATTTGCACTCAAAAGAAAACAAAGAAACTTCTCTTTTCATCTGTGCATACCAATTTTTCCTCAGAAATCCTCCCTGTCTTATAACCAAGACAGACGGTCAGAAGTAGGGTCCAACCCCAAATTACAGAAGCTGTTAAATCTAATGAGAAGTGAGCTAAGAGAGATCTTGACTTTCCTTACATGTGAAAAGGACAGTGGTAAGCAGATGCCATTCTTTAAGCTGAGGGGAACTGTTATTCTGTTTTATTTTTAACATTACCCAAGATTGAAATCTGCCGTGAAAACTTGGGAGACACCATTTTACAGTTTTATAATCTGGTGTAACCCTCAGTGATTTTGCTTGACAGCACTGAATAACAGCTATTTTGAGGAGATAGACACAGAAATGAAAATCTAAGAAATAGTAAGTCTTAGTACATTTTGGGGCAAAATAAACTCATGTACCACGGAAGGTGGCAGTATAAATTAGTAGAAACTGTTTAGCCATATCTATTAAAGCCAAAACATGCCCTACGACTTAGCACTGCCACTCCTGGGCATAAACTCGGCAGTGATGAGAAAGTATATGCACCAGGAGACGATGTCGTCAATGTCGTTAGTAACCCAGCCGCCCTGGAAATGGCCAGTCATTTCATCAACAACAGAATGGGTAAATACCGTGCAGCAGTAAAGCAAACATAAGCTCCGGCCACAAAGCAATGTGGATGAATCTCATGGAATGTCGAGTCAAAGAAGCCAGACACAAATGGATGCACGCCGTGCAATTCCATCTACGTCAAGCTCAAAACCAGGCAAAAACAATCCATGCAGATAGAAGTAAGGATATGGGTACCCTTGGTCTAAATAGTCTATTTCTTTGACTTAGTGACACAGGTATGTGCACTTTTCAAAACTCAGTGAGCAGTACTTAATGTTTGCATGCGTTTCTGTATGTATGTCATACCGCAACAGAAAGTTTACAACAAAATATCAACTTGTATAGGTTGGTTTGGCAGTTGTAGGACTGTGTCTTTGTCCTAAAAAACAGTTAAACATTAACTGTAAACTAGAATGTGACCTCAAAATTGAAGTGGATTTCCTCATTTAAACGTGTTGCCCTAACGCATGGTGTGGCCACATTGGTTCTTCTGTGCTGCAGTCTGGGCATCCCGAGAGCTTCATGCAGGAAAAGTAGATGTCAGAGCTTGGGCCAGTGCTTCCAACAGTCAGTGGTAGACAGCACACAGTCTGTACTTTAAGAGGAGATATTTTCAGATACTTACTATGTGCCAGGCACTTTGTGTACAGTATTTTAATTTCACTCTATCTACCTTAGGAAGTCAGCACAACAGGAAAAAACCTTGAGGTTCAGAGAAGCTAAATAACCTGCGCAAGCAGGGGGCCGTGGCTAGTTAGATACAAAGTTCAGATTCAACCTCAAATCTAATTCTGGCACGTGGCCCCTGCCTGGAACACACCCCTCATTCTGCACCCACGTTGGGTGGGAGTCAGGGCGAGAGGAAGCGAAGTGGCAGGAACATGAAAAAGATGCCCTGATGCATCAAGCAGGTAATAAATAACCACCTTTCAAGAATCAATCCAAGGAGTCTTTACTAACCTAGTACCCTCAGTCCGCACCGCAGGCAGAACTACCCTTCTTGGGTCCACACCCTCACGACCTTTTCCTGTGTTTGCCCCGATGTTGTCTCCCGTTCCTGGAGACCTCTGGGACACAGCACCTGGCACAGAGCTAGGCCCAGGGTAGGCAATTTGGAATGACTTCATTAGTCTTTGTGAATTAGAAGCGTTTCAATGACAAAAGGGCTCAGTGCAGAATTGCGGGCAGGGAGGGTACTGGAAGATTCAGGTCTATGTTTGTGGGAAAAGCAAAACTCCATGCTCACATACAACTTTCCAATGGAGTCTCTTTACACGTGAAATTCCACCACATGTTTACAATCAGTAGTTCCTCTTCCAGAATTGACATGGGTGAGATTTCTCCTATGTACCGACTCTTTTGCCAAAATCCAGTTTAGTGGAACAAGAACAGGGGTTAACTATACTACAACCAACCGTGTGCCCATGTGTAATTCAGGAATCACTATAAAGTAACACTTTCTGCACCTAGTAAATGAGAGACATGATACGCTCCCCTTGGCTTACTAAACAGAAATTTAGGCCTATTTTAGCCATTTTTTAAAGCTTAATTGGAAGAAGGAATAAAGGTTGAGTATATTCTGAGATCAACCACAAAGTACTAGTAAAGGTATAGAATCTTATCTTAGATGAGGACAATAATTTATCTCCAATTCCCTTCCCCAAGAGTTACAATTTTAAGAGTACTACAATGTCATGGTTCCATACCCAGGTAAAAGTCAACAACATACAATTATCTGCTCTATGGTGGAGTCCAGGCTCATCATTAAGACAAAAAAGGATAACCCCAGCCAGGGGGTCAAACTTCCCCTATTCAACTGCAAAAGTGCTGTCAAAATACGAGACTTTATACCAAAGACTGCTGCTTTTTTCATTCCTAGTGACGTATTCTGGAAGAGGGAGGCAATTACAGGCTAGTGAGGCTACCAAAGTAAATCGTTTAATAGGACCTGGTCAGTTTGTTTCAACTCTTAAAGAAAAATGAGATGCTTAGGATATGAGCGCTTTTCAGACATTCACAAAAATCTGCAGACTGCAAAAATGCTCATTATTAATCTTGACTTTCATTTTCATTGTTCTAGCCCACCCTGTGAGGTGGGTTTAAACAGAAGTAGGAACAGGGTTCTGGAACAGCCTTGGTTCCTCAGAGGGGCATCATATTTCACCAAGGGAAAATGAGTGATTTTGTAATATTTAAGTTTTCTGCACATGAAGGCTGCTCTGCCACCAACTGTTGGCATTCATTTGGCCGCTGCGTCGGCCTGGGTCTGGCTGTGCAGCCGGGCACAGGGGAAAGGGCAACCCTGGCTCACTCCTTGGCTTCCCACTTGCTGTCCTGAGCCTGTTTCCTCACAGGAATACAGAGTGCCCCTGCACCCGACAGTCAGGAGGGCCCAGTGTGCCACAGTCATGCATATTAATCTTCCAGAGTTGGGCAAAGCCCATCTTCTCTCAAATCCTCCTTGCTAAGCGCATCACAAAAAAATGACCAGCATACCTGGTTGACAAATGCCAGGGATGCCCCGGAAAATAAGACATCAGGACAACCATGGCGTGTCAAAATGCACCCCTGGCAGGTTGGGTGGTACCTGACTGCCAGACTGAAGACCAGCCAGAAAGACAGGCAGAACATGGTAGGAGTCAAGCTTATGGTCAAAATAAAACTGTAAAGCCTTACATGAACATCATTACATCAGTTTCTAAGTCCCTGAAGCTTCAATATCATGCCTGTTTAAGAGTTCATTAGGCAGGCAACTGCCAACACTGAAAAGGGTGGTCTCTGTGTAAGGACCTTGGGAATGACCCACGGATCACGCTTTGCAGGGCAGCTGCACACATGGTTAGCCTTTGTTGCCACCAACTGCAGTGTCTGATGAAGAGACCCTTCCCGTTACACACCATCGCTGGCCTTGCTTCGTCCTTGCAGCCTTCGGGGCAACTGAGAGCCCACATCCTCAGCCCCAGGAGGATGGACGCCTGCTGGGATTCCTGAGCAGCACAGCCAGCCCCATTTCTGCACTAGGCTGCCCAGAAGTTCTGACTCCCGAGAACCTTGGGTAATGGCTGGCAAGGATGACAAAAATGAGGACTCATGCACAGAGTTACTTAAGTTACCTTTTCATTTTGTCACATTTGGCAAACTTTGCCTGAAAGATATCACAGTAAAACTGGACACAGGCAGTTTTGGCAGACAAATAAAAATCACAACTTCTCAACTACTGTGGCACTTGCACATCCTCGTGTGACTCTCACAAGTGGCTTTGCATCTCCCCGCCATGCCCTGGATGGTGGACCATAGCTCTGCCCCCTGGAGTGTCAGAGCAGGAGGACGTCCTGGACACAGAGTCACAGCTGCCTTCTGGTTTTGTCCCTGATTAGGTACATGGTCTGGGTCAAGCTTCACTTTCCCACTTTTCCTTCTGCTTTCCAGACTGTCTAAAGCTTCTTGTGGCTCAAAGAGGGTTATTGATTACGATAGTGACATGGGTTTTAGGGACAGTGCTGTCTAGTTCATTCACTCACAACCCTCTACTATCTCCATTGTCCAGATGAGAAAAGTGAGGTTCAGAGAGGTTAACTGATAAGAGGCAAAGCCAGGACCTGACCCCAGGCCTGATTCTAAAGCCTATGTCCTGTTCATTCCAACATGGCGCCCCTCAATTCCCCATTACAGTGGCACATCCCCAAACCAGAACTGAGCATAGGTGCTGCTTGGCTTGGCTGGCAAATCCCAGAGAGAAGCTGGCCCCTTGGACTCCTAGAGACACTCAGAAGCTCAGACAGGGTCTCTGTCCCCCTCTCCCCCTCAACCCTAACACTTGTTCCCCGTCCCAGTCTTGCTTTCATCTGCAGGGGGAGGTATTCGCTGATTACTACCACAGATGCCTTTTAAGGGATTTGTGGACAAAACCTACTCGATTACCAGAAGGAGGCAGCACAGGCTCCCTCCATCACAACCAGCAGGACTCAGATCACCATTTCTGAGAGAATCTCAAAGCAGTCCGAGCACGGAGCAGCAACACAACTAATTAACGGGCTCAGTCTCAAATGAGCCATTTGCCTGTACCTCCTGCTTCTGTCCACAGACCACACTCCCGAGTCCAGTCCCTGACAGACTTGTCTTTGGCTGAAGGTAGAGGGGCCACAGTGTGGACAGGCAAACCTGCTACAGAGAAGCCTCCTCTGAAGAGGGTAACTTCTGGCTAAGGATCAGCACATATAAAAGACTTGCCGCAGCAATGCCTGGACCAAATACTACAATTTACATACACATTTTAACAACCCAAAAAACAAATGTATAAAAAATCTGTAATCAAAAATGTGTAGAAATTATGTGGTTAAAATGAACACTTTTTAGCCTGATCAAAAGAGGAATTACTTTAAAAAACAAACAAACAAAAAGCACAGGATCGTGCTCTGTCGCCTAGTACCGGCTAGGCTCAAGTGGACCTCCTGAATCAGCCTCCTGAGTAGCTGGGACTACTAGTGAATGCAACCATGCCAGCTCATTTTTCATATTTTTTGTAGAGACAGGGCCTCACTATGTTACCCAGGTCTTAACCTCCTGGCTTCAAGTGATCCTCCCACCTCCGACTCCCAAAGTGCTGGGATTACAGGCAGGAGCCACTGTGTCTGGCCAATAGAAGAATTACTTTTTGACTTGCCACTGCACTGCATTTTTAAAGTTTCCACATGTAAATTTTAAAGTACATTAATTTTTGCCACCACAAATTCAGAATTTTGGACAAGAATATATTTTATTTTTTCATAAAATTTCTACCAAAAATATATTTTTTCCTTAACTTAAAAATAACAGCTTCAGAAAGCACAGTTTGAGTTATTATAATTCACTACACATTTTATAAACAGCAGTGAGAGGAAGAAGTCAGTAGGATGGATTCACTTTTTAAATACAGAAATGTTCATTTCAAAAGCTTGACTTTGTCCTTTAGTAACTTCAAGGTGGGGTTCTTGCTGATTTTCTTATTAAAGATGACCAGGAGTTCATCTTTGGATCTGTGATATTCACTTGTCACCGTGTAATACTGAGCTAAAACCTTCACAGGGAAAAACAAACAGCAAATGGGTATATTTACCATTGAAATTTACTTTAAAATGTTTTCTCTTTAGCCCAGAAGTAGGCCAACAGCAAAAAATAAAAGAAACTTGTGTGCTGGTTACACAGGTGTGCTCTGCTTGTGAAAACCCAGGCTATGAGTGTATCACATATAGATACAAAGTTAAAGAACAAAAGCTTATTGCTCTACAATAAGCAAAAGAGAGCAAATATCTCAAACAATAATTTTCAAACATAATAAGAATTAAACAAATGGAGCCTCTCTTCAAAGTCTTATAAACAAGTCCCAAATCTAGACCCCGTTGTGGCTACATGATGGGTTCTGGCCCAGTTCTCTCCCCACAGAAAACCACTGAGACACAAACCCACACTTACAGTATTTCAGGTTAAAAATATATATATGACACTTGTACACTTTAAAATAAATTCTCCCCAGCTATTATATGCCTGGATTTGTTCATACGCCATACCTTTTTCCTTAGCTTTTTGATTGCTATTTCATTGTCTGGGGCCTGTTTTAGAATTGCTTTAATAGTTCCCTTCCAGTTGAATTTATCTACAACATAAAGAATAATATGTTAGACATTTTGTTTTGCTGTATTACCAGAAAGCAATTTCTGCAATATCTATTTGATTCCTGGGAAATGAACTAACCCTCCAGTGGACCGGGTACCCTGGCACCAGGGGAGCAGTCGCTGCCTTTGTCTAAACACAGTGGCCTAGAAGCACTTACTTCTCTTCCAAGTACTAGTTCTTAGAGTGAGCAGGTTAAATAAGCATCACAAACAAGTACCATCACCCCTACAAACTCTTGTAGAAAGACAGAGTTGTACTCAAGGAAATCAGCAAAAATTTACTAAGCATCCACCAAGATCACAGGGCTGTCGAACACAGTTTGGAAGACAAACACCCATAAGAGGAGCTTAACCTTGAACAAGAGTGAGGGCAACCACAGATTATTATATGAGGGACTAAAAATACTCATCTAAGGGACTTCCACTCCTGGGAAGATGGTATAGACATACTTTCCCCTGTTCCTCCTGCTAAGTGCAACTAAGAACCCTGATATTATATATACAACAAACATAAGACGACACTGAAAGAGCAGAGACTGGCTGGGAGCTCGGGCTGCAGAGCGGTGGGAGGTGAGCTTTTTGCCTCCTGGATCCCAGATTTGGAGCTAAAGAATCTAGCGCCCTGATCAGGCCCTGGAGCACCGACAGGCATAGACCAGAATGTCCCACAGAAGCCTGCTCTGTCCCGGCAACGGACCAGGAAAGGCGCAGCCTAGCAAGATGGAAAACTTTTACACAACAACCACTCAACTGCAGCCAAACAGAAAAAACTGTGGCTCCACCCTCACCCATGCCAGCAAAAGCCAGGCAGGAATTCTGGGCTTTCATCCACACTGGATCCACATGGGAAGCTCTGCTGGGCAGAACAAGGAGTATCCATCCTCCAGGGCCCATGGAGGCCCAGTGGAGGGCCTGAGCTTCTGCTCCTACCTGGCAATAACAAGGCGACGCCCCTACATGCCCCAAAGTCATGTGAGAGAAAGGCAGCTAAAGTGGAAAGCTTAAGTAAGATCTTACACCTTACATAAAACGTACTCAAAATGGACCATGGACTTAAATGTAAAATGTAAAACTAAAAAACATTTAGAGTATACTTGAAATTTGCTAAGAGGGTGTAGTATCTTAAGTGTTCTCACCATATACACATACCCAATATGTGTGTGATAGATGTGTTAATTAGCTTGAATATGGTGACTATTCAATGTATACATATAGTAAAACATTAAGTCGCACACCTTAAATATATAAAATTTTTATGTGTAAAAAAGATCTATCCAAAAAAATAATTTAGAAAACAAAGAACCTTTGGGATCTAGGGCTAGGTCAAGAGTTCTCAGCACAATTCACAAAAGAAAAAATTGATAAGCTAAACTTCATTGAAATGAAAAACATTTGCTCTACAAAAGACTGTTAAAAAATATGAAAGCCAACCTGAGCAACACAGTTGAACTTCTTTCTCCACAAAAAAATTAGCCGGATGTGATGGCATGTACTTATAGTCCCAGCTACTCAGGACGCTGAGGCAGAAGGATCGCTTGAGCTCAGGAGACTGAGGTTGCAGTGGGCTATGACGATGCCACTGCACTCTGGCCCGGGGAAACAGAGTGGCCGTGTCTTTTTTTTTCCCCCAGGGGAGAGCGTGAACGCAGTCCCCCACTACCACAAATTATGCAGTCCAGTTTCTCACATTTGGAGACATCGCAGGGGTCAGCACATCCGAGTGCAATGGATAAGCCTTGCCGGGGAGAACCACATTAGTCCCCTGCCAGGTAAGTATGAGATCACGTCTTAAAAAAAAAAAAAAAAAGAGGACGAAAAGACAAGCGATAGATTGGGAATAAATTCACAAACCACATATCCCACAAAGGACTAATAGTTAGAATATATAAAGAATTCTCAAATTTCAACAATAAAAAAAAAAACAAACACAAATAAACAAAAGAAAAAAAAACCCAAACAATGCAATTAGAAAAAGGGCAAAAAAACAGGGACATTTTAATGAAAAGATAGACAGCAAATACACACACAAAAAGATGTGCAACATCATTAGCTATTAGAGACTTACAAATTGAACCACAATGAGCTATTACTACACACCTATCAGAATGGCAAAATAATACACAAAATAGTAACAACACCCAGTGTTGGCCAGGATGTGGAGAAACTAGATCATGCACACGTTCCTAGTGGGAATATAAAATAGCATTGCCACTCTTGAAAAGGCTGGCAGCTTCTTAAAAATGAAACATGTGACTACCATATGATATACCATTGCACTCCTGGACATTTATTCCAGAAAAACTGACTTATGTTCACAAAAAAACCTGTACATAAATGTTTATTGCAGCTTTATTCATAATAACCAGAAACTGGAAACAACCCAGATGTTCTTCAGCAGGTAACTGGTCTGAGAAGCGCAGGACCTCTGTACCAGGGCCACACCCCAGCAACGAAAAGGAAAGGATTCCTGACAGGCGCAGCAACCCAGACGAACCTCCAGAGACTAATGCTGAGTGAAAACAGCCAGTCTCAAAAGGCCACACGCTGTAGAATCCACTTACAGAACATTCTAGAAATTACAGAAGTGGAGGCCAAGTTAGTGATGGATAGTGAGAGGTTAAGGAGGGGCTAGGGGTGAGAGGAAGTGGGTGTGGCCAACATGGAGTCCTTGCCATGTCCTGGCCAAGGCGTTGTATTACAGTTCTGTAAGGCATCCCCTCGGGGGAAACAAGGTAAAGGGCACTTGGACACCTGCGGGCACATAAGTGTCCATTATTTCTTACAAGTGTACATGAAGCTACAACCATCTCAAAAGAAAACACTTAACTCAACATGGACACCGATGATAAAGCTTAATGTACAAATCAGGCACAGTAAAAGATCCACAAGAATAACTAATAATAAAATAGAACGGCTGTAACAATATACTGCAGTCAGTTCTGTGAACGTGCTGTCTCTCTCTCAAATACGATACTGCACTGTCCTCATCCTGCACTGTGATGAAGGAGCAGAGCAGGACAGCGAGAGAGTCCATCACACTGTTGAGAATGGTGCGCAATTTAAAACTTAGGAGTAATTCCCTTCCGTAATTTTCCATTTAATATTTTAGGACCAAGGGTCCTAAAAACTGCACATGGGGGGCCTACTGTATACACAGTTGGGAGGGAGGTTTTAAGCTAAGAGATGGAACCCAGCCCTGACAGTTATGGAACTTCTGTAGACAAAGCTGTAATCCCCATTTGGGTCCTTAGGCCTGTTCTGGACTGGCAGCATCCCCAGGGTGGGGAGGCAGGAGGACAGGGACAAGGACTTGCCATTTCCCAGTTGGAGGAAATGCTTCAGGTCCGGAGAAGCAGGAGCAGCTTTGTATAAGCAGCAGCATTTAAAACGAATCCTGATGGCCAGGGATTGGATTCCAACAAGTACACATTGTGGCTGAAGAAGAGCAAGTGGCCATGGAGTTGCAAGCAAGGAGACACCAGGAACAGACCCAGAAATGGAGAAGGGAACAGCCCAGTTTGGGTGGACTTCAGGGTACTTCTAGGTGAATAGTGAGAGGCAGAGACAAGAGAATTGGGAAGGGGGAAAGGGAGCAGGGTCTCAAAAAGCCATACTGGGTTTCTTCTAAATTCTAAAGATAATATATATTTCTAGTCCAGATTGCCTTACCTTTTTTTTTAAAGACAGAGGGACAGAGGTACTATCACAGTGACTCACACATCCTAGAGAACTGATTTTGCTTTCAAATTCTTACACATGCCTCTGGAGGGTAAGACCCTGCCAGAAGTGCCCGGTTCACCTCCTCCTTCCCCAGAAGGGGGCATCTCTTGGCCCCTACCCCAACCTACACAAACCTACATTTGCTTTTCAAATGATGGAAATGATACCTTTTGCAGGAGCCACATGGTCTTCCAGTTCTCCATCCTCAGGATGTCCTGAGATCTTCATCATTTTCTTCTTAGAATTTGTTTCAACTAAGTATTTCAAAAGATTAAAAAAATAAAAGATCTTGCATTTATGCTAGCAGCTACCATCCAACGAGACCTTACTCATGCCAGGCACATTTCACACCTTACCCTACTAACTCTCCAAGCAACCTGTCACCCTGGGCTTTACCTTCCTCCACGCTGGAGAGGAGGCACTGGGGGGCTGAGGGCGAGGTCACCCACATGGACTGAGCCCAGGCAGGGCTGACCCCAGAGCTCACACTCTTACCTATACCTGGTTCAAACACAAAGTCTAACAGGTTGTATATAACCCAAATTCACAGTTTTAACATTCTTTAATGATTCGTAGAGCACAAGCTAGCTGCTTACCTTCTGAGAGCTTCCGCTTCCTTTTCTCCGTCTCTTCCTGGCCGGTGCCCTGCCCGGGGCTCCGGGCTCCGTGTCCCCACTGCTGCTCCTCTGCAGGCTGGCCCTTGCGCCTCTTCTTCCCTGCAGAGCCACTGGCCTCGGGGGCCAGCTCCCCAGCAGCCTCAAGGTCAGCCTCTTGTCCCTTTCTGCGCTTCTTGGGGTTCTGACTCGCTGAGTTTTCCAATTTTAGTTCTTTCTTTTCTTTTTTCCGATTCTTCTGCCGCTCTTCCTTCCTTTCCCTTCTGTTCTTCTTTGCCTCTGCTGGCTCCTCCCTGGCGTCACTTGCTCTGGAGGTCTCTGCACAGGGATTTGTCACCTGGTTGTGCGCCTGTGGATCTTGTCCCTTCCTGACTGGCTCCTTATTATCAAGCAAAAGAAACACATAAACGCTCACTCTGATTGTGGAGCACGGGTGTTCACATCATCGCATACAATGACTAAATAAACTGTTGAAGAAAAATGGTTTTATCACTTACTGTTTTATAACTGTGACCACCCCCCACAGCTAAACTGAAGCAGTAATATACAGAATGAGAACAACTCCCCCAGCCCACAGCCCTCTGCACCAAACAGATATTTTTCAATCCACGGGAAAATGAAGAATCCTTATGTCACTTGAGCCAGACCATTCATTTTGGCTCACCGTTCATTTTACTTTTGCATGAAAGAAGAGAAGAGCACTCAGGTATGGCAGAAACCACTGGGTTCACGTGTCTGCAGACCTGGGTTCAAGTTCCAGCTCTGTTAATTAGGGCAAGTTATTCATCTGCTTTGAACCTGTTTCCTCATCTGTAAAATGAAAGGTAGTAAACCTCCCTTATACCAGGATGGACGAATAAGATGAGAGAATACACATCAAGTGCCTAGCACAGTCGATGCTCAATAAACTGGCCCAATGTATGTGAAGAGTTTTGTAAATTATCAAGTATTAATATTAGACAAAGGAATTGTTATTATCATCATTATTCAGATTGGATAGTTACCCTCAGGGATGGTCCAGGAATGCCTGGATATAGTGGAAAGGACTGTGAGTAGGGAACCACAAAGAACCAAACTTCATACAATGGACGAAGACCAACTTTCTATTTGCTCATTACCTTACTTCAGGCGATGACCTGCAGCAACGTCCTGAACTGCTCTAAGAGCCCTACTGCTTCTGGGAGGAAGGAGCAGGCCAGTAGCAGCAGCTCCAGGGCCACTGCGGGTGCCAGATACCACAGGTCGATGCACCCGCAGGCCTGGGTTCAAGTTCCATCTCTGTTAGCTGCCAGCCAGATGAGAGGGCAAGTGACCTACGGTATTCCTCCTTTGGGAGACTATAGGTAGCAAGGGGGAACTATTATCCCTAAAACTAGACCAATAAATAAAGGAGGACGGGCTTTGGTTAGAGTGCAAGATCTCATACCTTAATGCTCAATCCCTAGTTGGAAGAGCAGCATTAAGAAACAGATATTGAACTAAATAGTTGACATTTTCTCAGTAGCTATGGTTCAGAGATATTGAGCTATCAAGGCTCATGGGTTAATTTAGAAATAGACTCAGGAGGAAGACTAGGACAAAGAAACTTCACATCTATTCTACAATTTTGTTGGTATCTTCTAGTTAAATATTATTATTATTATTATTATTGAGACAGAGTCTCACTCTGTTGCCCCAGGTAGAGTGCAATGGCATCATTGTAGCTCACTGCAGCCTCCAACTCCTGGGCTCAAGCGATCCTCTTGTCTCAGCCTCCCGAGTAGCTGGGACTGCAGGCATGCGCCACCATGCCGGCTAATTATATATATATATATATATATATTTTTTTTTTTTTTTCTCAGTTGTCCAGCTAATTTCTTTCTATTTTTTTTAGTAGAGACGGAGTCTCACTCTTGCTCAGGCTGGTCTTGAACTCCTGACCTCAAGCGATCTTCCCGCCTCGGCCTCCCACAGTGCTAGGATTATAGGTGTGAGCCACCACGCCCAGCCTAAAATATTACTATGACCACTGTATGCCTGAGACCTTAGCTTCCCTTCTACCCAATCTAGACCGAGTCTCCAGCTAGTACTTTGCCTCTATGTCCAGACCAACTCCTTGGCCACTGGCGGGGGGGGGCGGGGGGCGGGTTTCGGGGAGGGAGGATGACGCACTTGCTCATACATTCAGCAGTTGCTCAATGTATTCTTCCCCATCTTCTTCCCACTTCATTCCATGCTCTCCTCACACATGGTCTCCTCCACGACACCTGGACTGACTTGCCTGCCAGCGCCTCCTCTCTTAGTCTCAGCCCCTACAGTGCCTTCTGCCCCTTCACAACACTTATCAGGACCTGATGTTACTCTGTGACACATATACGTGGCTGCCTATCTCCCCTGTTAGAATATAGCTCCACGCAGGCAGGACTTTGCCTAATTACGGCTGGATCTGCAGTGACCAGGCTAGCTGTGACGGGGTTGAGGAGGACAGAAAAGCACCCAACCTGAGCCTGGTGACCAGTTGCAGGACAGACATTGATGTGTGGACAGAGAAAGCCTCAGGTCCTTTCACTTTGCAGACAAAACCAGGGATGTGCCAGGAGGGGCAAAGGCAAAGGAGTTTACCATGGAATGTTCACTGATCATTTAATTTCAGTATGTTTAACATATTTTAATATGTTCCTTCAAAAGGGAAACTGGAAAACATATTTTTTTAAAACCCTGCAGTTGACTAAGCAATTTCACATCTTTGATTCTTAGTTAAAATAAATAACCTTTAAAAAAATAGGTGCCACATAAATCCCAATTAAGTGATCGGTTGTAAGGTTTCAAAGGCCCAATTTGTGGCAGGGTACGGTGGCTCACGCCTGTAATCCTAGCACTCTGGGAGGCCGAGGCAGGAGGATCGCTCAAGATCAGGAGTTCAAAACCAGCCTGAGCAACAGTGAGACCCCGTCTCTACTAAAAATAGAAAGAAATTAACTGGCCAACTAAAAAAAATATATACATATATATATAAAAAAAAAATTAGCCAGGCATGGTGGCGCATGCCTGTAGTCCCAGCTACTCGGAGGCTAAGGCAGGAGGATCGCCTGAGCCCAGGAGTTTGAGGTTGCTGTGAGCTAGGCTGATGCCATGGCACTCTAGCCTGAGCAACAGAGTGAGACTCTGTTTCAAAAAAAAAAAAAAAAAAAGGCCCAATTTGTATATTCTGAAAGAGACACATGATATACTGCCAAGATAAAGTTTCATTTTGATCCCAATTTGCTGCCAAAATGATTCTCTCTACATAATGCAAATCAACCCCTGATAATTTGACTAGAATAAAAGAACAGTCAGAATCTTGTTGTTGGGAACCACTGATATGTGTCTCCAAATAGGGCAAAGCTCCAAATGGAAGCAAAGTATAACTGAATGGGGGAAAAATTTTAAATTAACAATGTAATCAACAATATGGCTAAATGATATCAAACTAAGACTTTCTGCATGTATATTCCATATTTAGGACCTCTCACTATCAAACCATTGACTAACAGGTGGTTAATTTAATTAATCAAAGGAATTCTCCCTCTACCAGAAGGAAGGAGTTGCACAAGAATTGAGTGCCCATTAAATACTGGGGCGTCCTCATCTACCTTAACACTACAACATTAAGAGGCTGCCCATGGCCCCCTGACCCCTTAAGAACACTTCATCACTATGTCCTTACCCTGCTTTTTCCTTATAGCACCACCACCACCACCTGAGATACTTTATTTAGATTTTTTGTTCAGAAACTAGCACAGATTAGACACTCAGTAAGTTTTTACTTTTTTATTTTATTTGTATTTGAGACAGGGTCTCCTCTGTTGCCCAGGCTAGAGTACAGTGGTGTCATCCTAGCTTACTACAACCTCAAACTCCTGAGCTTGAGCTTGGCTCAGCCTCCCGAGTATATGGGACTACAGCCTTGCACCACCACACCCAGCTATTTTTTGTATTTTTTGTAGAGATGGAGTCTCACTATGTTGCTCAGGCTGGTCTTGAACTCCTTGCCTCAACTGACCCTCCTGTCTTGGCCTCCCAAGGTGCTAGGATTACAGGTGTGAGCCACTGTGCATGGACTTTAGTAAGTATTGAATAAATGAGTATTACTATTCACATTTTTTAGTTGAGGAAACTGAGGCTCAGAAGGTGAATAACGTGCCCAAGATCAAACGTGAGGCAAACAGCACAGCAGGGATTCGAACCAGGGCTGTCAGAAATCCAAAGCTCCCATTCTCACCAAAGCATCCCCACTGCCTGATCTCTAAGCAAATCATTACATGTTAGCTGGCACCATTACCAAACATTGGGATTAAATACCTGTCTCTGCACAACAAGGAAATCTCAGCAGTGCACTCAGTTTATTCCTTCCCATAAACGGAGGCACAAGGAAGCTCTCTGAAAAAGAAGGCTGTCTTGACCTCCAAAAATAAGACATTCCCATTTCAGCATTATGGATTTTTGCCACACTGCAAATCTAAAATTAGATCCAACTTACAATGCTGGAAGCTTCAGAAAAGATATTCCACACCTGCTCCAGAATGGATTCATTATGAACTTTCAAACTATTCTTCATCCAATTCTACAAAAAAAAACCCATTTATCCTATTTTTAAAAAATTTTATTTCAAAATATTAAGGAGGTACAAATGTTTTTGTTACATGGATAGCTTCTGTCATGCTTGAGTCGGGGCTATTAATGTGCCCATCACCCAAATAGTGTCCAATGTACTCATTAGGTAGGCTTTCCCTGCCCCTGTAATTTTGACAAGTACACACAAGCTCAGTCATTGGCCACACAGCCCCTCCATACAGGGAAATGAATCCAATCCATACCTGAAATTTTGCCTTTTTCCTGGGAACATTGTCAAAAGCACCAATTTGTTCTAAAAGTTCTCTCACTTTGGGGCTGACATTCGGTCTCTTTATTAATTCATTAATTTTCTACAAAAAAGGAAGATAAAAACAAAAACAATAAACAACTGACACATGAATTTCATGAAAGCCAAACTAAAAAGTCTTTGCTATGGCTAAAGGGTTCACATTTTACACCTACATTCTGCATTCATGCCTATGCTTAAACATATATAGATTAACTTCTATTCAACATAGTACTGGCATCCTAGCCAGGGCAGTTAGGCAAGAAAAAAATAAAAGGCATAGCCTAATTGGAAGGACAAAGTAAAATTATCCTTGTTCACAATGCAGTCTTTTCTTCTTTTTTAAGAGTCAGGGTTTCTCTCTGTTGCCCAGGCTGGAGGGCAGTGGCATGATCACAGCTCACTGTAACCTGGAACTCCTGAGCTCAAGCAATTCTCTCACCTCAGCCTCCCAAATAGCTGGGACTCATGCCACCACACCCCAGTAATTTCTAAATTTGTTTGGTAGACAAGGGGTCTTGTGGCTGGGTGCGGTGGCTCACGCCAAATAATCCTAGCACTCTGGGAGGCTGAGGCGGGAAGATCGCTTGAGGTCAAGAGTTCAAGACCAGCCTGAGTAAGAGTGAGACCTTGTCTCTACTAAAAACAGAAAAAATTAGCCAGGCAACTAAAAATAGAAACAAAAATTAGCCAGGCGTTGTAGCGAGTGCCTGCAGTCCCAGCTACTCGGGAGGCTAAGGCAGGAGGATCTCTTGAGCCTAGGAGTTTGAGGTTGCTGTGAGATAGGCTGATGCCACAGCACTCTAGCCTGGGCAACAGAGGGAAATTCTGTCTCCAAAAAAAAAAAAAAAGAGTCCAGGGGGTCGGGGGGGTGTCTTGCTATGTTGCCCAGGTTAGTCTTGAACTCCTGGCCTCAACCAATCCTCCCACCTTGGCCTCCCAAAGTGCTGGGATTACAGGCATGAGCCATAGTGCCCAGCCAATGTGGTCTTATGCATAGAAAACCCTAAAGATTCCCCCTAAAACTGTTAAACTGATAAACTAGTTCAGCAAAGTTTCAGGATACAAGATCAACACTCAAAAATCAAGTTGCATTTCTATACACTAACAATGAACAACCCAAAAAGGAAATTAAGAAAACAATTCCATTTGCAACATCATCAAAAAGAACAGAGTTTGGTAGGAATAAACTTAACCAAAGAGGCAGAGATTTATATACACATATAGTAACAAGCTATTCCTCTAGATAGGCGTAAGGGGGCCATGGGCCCTCTTAATGTTGTAGTGTTGAGGTAGGTGAGGATGCCCAGTAATCAAGAACACGAAATCCACATGCAACTCCTTCATTCTAGTGGAGAGAGAATTCCATGTGAATCCTAAAATTCACATGGAATCTCAAAGAACACCAAATAGCCAAAACAATCTTGAAAAAGAATAAAGTTGGAAGTCTCACACTTACTACAATGCTACAGTAATCAAAACTGTGTGGTACTGGAATAGAGATAAACATACAAACTAATGGAACAGAAACTCCAGAAAGAAACCCTCACATATACAGTCAATGATTTTCAACAACTGGTGCTGAGAAAACTGGATATCCATATGCAAAATAATGAAGTTGGACCCTTACCTAATACCATATATAAAAACTAACTCAAAGTGGAGCAGAGATCTAAACTTAAGAGGCAAAACTATAAACTCTTAGAAGAAAGCATAGAGGAAAAGCTTCAAGACGTTGTATTTGGCAATAATTTCTTGGATATGACATGAAAAAAACAGGCAATAAAATTTAAAAATGAACTGGACTACATCAAAATTAAAAAACTTTTATGCATCAAAGGGCCAGGCATAGCAGCTCATGCCTGTAATCCTAGCATTTTGGGAGGCCACGATGGGAGTACTGCATAAGGGCAGGAATTCAAGACCAGCCTAAGCAACATAGTGAGACTCTGTCTCTACAAAAAATACAAAAATTAGCCAGGCATGGTGGCGCATGCCTATAGTCCAAGCTACTGAGGAAGCTGAGGCATGAGGATTGCTTGAGCCCAAGAGTTCAAGGTTATGATGATGCCACTGCACTCTAGCCTGGATGAGACTCTGTATTAAAAACAAAACAAAAAAAGGACACTATCAACATAGTGAAAAGGCAACCCACAGAATGGAAGAAAATATTTTCAAATCATATATGCTAAAGGGTTAATATTCAAAATATATAAACAACTCTTATAACTCAACAACAAAAAAATGAACAAGTTGATTACAACATGGGCAAAAGACTTAAACAGATATTTCTTCAAAGAAAATACACAAATAGTCAATAAATACATGAAAAGATGTTCAACATCAGTAATCATTAGGGAAATGCAAACCAAAGCCACAATGAAATACCACTTTGCACCCATTAGGATGGCTATCCTTAAAAAATTAGAAAATGTAACAAATGTTGGCAAGGATGTATAGGAATTGGAACCCTTGTGTGTCACTGGTGGGAATGCTGCAGCTGCTATAGAAAACGGTACGGAGTTTCCTCAGAAACATTAAAAATAGAATTACCATATGATCCAGCAATTCCACTGCTGGGTATATACCCAAAAGAGTTGAAAGCAGGGACTTAAAGAGATATTTGTACACTCATGTTCACAGCAGCATTTTTCACAATAAGAAAGAGGAAGCAAATTAAGTGTCCATTGAGAGAGAAATAAACAAAATGTATTCTATCCATACAATGGATTATTTTTTAGCCTTAAAAGGCACTCTGACACATGCTACAACATGGATGCGCCTTGAAGACATTATGTTAAGGTAAATAAGCCAGCCACAAAAGGATAAATACTGTGTGATTTCACTTATATGGGATACCAGGGTAGTCAAATTCACAGAGACAGAAAGTAGACTGCGGTTGCTAGGGGCTGGGGAGGGGGATTGGAGAGTTAGCGTTTAATGGGGACAGAGTTCCAGTTTGGGGAGATGGAAAAGTTCTGGAAATGGATGCTAGTGATGGCTATAGAACAATGTGAATATACTTAATTGTATGCTTTGAAATGGTTTAAAGGGTAAATTTTATGTCGTGTATACTGTAACCACAGTAAAAAGAAAAAACAAACTGAAAAAAAAAAGAATATAAACAAACCAAATGTGATCAAAAGAATCAGACAAAAGTGGGCATTATAGGGACTAGGGCATAAACTGAGAATAAAATAATAACATTAAGATCTAACAAATAAATCTGAAATAGGAAGAACAGAACAGAGATGAAAATCTAATTAGTGACCTATAGAAAATGCATCTGGCAATCCCAGTGAAGGCAGAGGAAAGAAATAATTACTAAAGTTGGGAGACATCAGTAGACAGGAAGGAGGTCACCAATGAGCCAACATTAGGATAAATGCTAGAGCTAAACAAATGTAATGGAGGAGAATGTCCCTGCATTAGGAATCTGCGTGTAAACAGACCAGAAAAAACGATACAGGATACTAAGGATAAGGAAGTGGCTTGAGGCACCCAAGCAGGAAAACATATATCAAGAAAACAAGACAAACATCAACAGGGAAAGAATGAGGCCCAGCACTCGCTGGAGCAGCCAACACTGTCAGGAAAGAACAGGGCACTAGCGACAAAGTTTAGAGGAAAACACTGTGTCCCGTGTGAGATCCTAAATGTTTTCCCAATCTTCTATCCACAGTCTGCCTGGAAGGACAGAGACACCTCAGATGCTCAGCTAACATTCACACCAGTCTTTTCTAGCTGACTGGTTTTGCTCTCATGTGTTACTTTCTTCTCTGTATTTTTTCTGTATTACTTGAGTGTTTTTTTAATTAATGCCCACCTATTTTTTATTAAAATGATAAAGCTATAAAAATTAACAGAAAAAAAAAGAGAGCAGCAGATCAGAGTGTCAGAGATGATGCGGGTGAGGTTTGAGGAGCCAGCCCCAAGGGTGGAATACAGCAGATGAGGGTGGGACCCAAGGTAACTTTTAAGGGAGCAAGTTTCTGCAAGTGTGGGGGAAATGCTAGAAGGAAGAAGTGAGACAAAATCTGAAACAGCCCAGTCTTACTGTGAAAGGAGAAAGGGTCCCTCCCAGGATCAATATTCTGAGCTCTTTATAATGTTAATGACTTCTAAATACCCAACCGACTAACAAAAAGCTTTTGGAGAACAGGGATCCCTTCTGCCAAGATTCTTTAATTCTATTTGTTAAAATATGGGTTTTAAGGATTTCAGGGAAAGAAAACCCCAAATGCACGTCAGTCAGAAAGGTCCCAGAGAGCAGCCTGTTCCTTCCCTCAGCATAGCACATTACCTCCCATCTGCTAACAACAGCAAAGAGGGAGGGAGGGAGGGAGGAATCAGCCAGCAGCAATCAGCGGATGGGGCAGAACCCGAAGTTAGTTCTTGATTTATAACACAGTCGTAGCAGGGCTGCTGACAGCTGAGAGTTTTACAGCAAAGGTCAGCAAATCTTGTCTGTAAAGGCCCAGAGGGTAAATATTTAGGCTTTGCAGGTTTCTGTCACGACTACTCAATGCCACCCTTCTAGTGCTAAAGCAGCCAAAGGCAACAAATAAACAAATGGACGTGGCTGTGTTCCAATAAAACTTCACTGATAAAGAGGCAATGTGCCGCCTCTGGCCATGGGCCATTGTTTGCTGACTCCTGCTTTAGAGGATTTCATGCGACTGTGATGACAGCAGAGGTATAACTCATAGACCCAGGTACTTCAACCTCAGGGCCTGGGAATGTAATCTGGTTCTCAAAGGATTACAGATAGGGTGCCCAAAAGTGTGGCTGATGGTCACCAGCCTAAACATCTTAGCCAAGATTTCAACAGCTTCTCCATCTGCACTGGGCAGACTTTGTAAGTCCTTTGTGAACAGAAGACTTGTCCACCTGGGAGTATGCTAAATCAGTACGCTGCTCAACATAGTCAATATCAGAAAACTCACATTTAAAACTTTCATCAAATGGAATAACTTTATTTTTATTGGTGGTTTTTAAGGACATTTTCCACATAGATGACATCTGTCTTTTCATTCTTCTGCCTTCCTGAGTCCTTCCTCCTGCTATCTGTTCTGTACATGGTAACAATTTACAAGTTACACTTCTCAGTGAATTAGGGATTGCAATGCCTTTGCCAATAAATTTTCTACTTAACTAAAATAAAGTGAAAACATGTACTTTCATATTAATGAAAGTGTCTTTATTTTGCCTGATTCTGATGACTGACAGACATGACAGATTAACATGGTTTGAGTTTTAAAAGTTGCATTATCACTAAACGTACAGAAAGATTAGAAAGCTTCCACTCAGTTTCATAGCTAGGGGAAAGCTGGTGAGAATTCTAAAATATCTTTGCAAGAAATCTGAAAAACACATGGATTACAGACATAATGTACTACAATTATACTAACAGAAAAATAAAGAACTCTTATTCAACCATTTTGGTTTAACCTCGGTCTATCGCAGAATATGATGTTTCCAGGATTTGTCTGCAGGGATAACATTTACTCAGTCTCTTGGGCTTCTAAAGAAAGAGGACGATGTCAGATGAAGCTACTCCATGATTAGAAAGACGTTACCTGAATCCACGCCTGCTGTTTAATATCGCCTTTGTGGGTTTTACCTTCATAGCCTTTGCCACCATACTTCTGATCTTCACTTACGCATTTCACATGGTTTTTATAGTCATCACCCCTTTAAAGTGATCAAAAATTCCATTAGACGGACACCCAGGCTGGAGGCCCTGACTAGTGCCAGCATGCTGCTCCTACCTCCTGTGGTCCACACTGTATTTTTTCACATCTGTCCACTGCACAAGCACCCCATCTACTTCACTCACCATGTTTATGACCTCCTGGTCATAAGCATACCTCCCTTCCTCCAAACTCTTCAATATAAGACCCACTATACTTTTTCACCTATTTTTATATTACAAACATCTTAGACCAAACTGATAGGCAGTACTTCTTTTTTTTTTTTTTTTCAGTCAGAAGTATATATAAACTAAATAAAAAAGAAAATAAAATTCTCTACAATACGGTAGTTTTATCTTAAATTACAAAAATCTGACTTCCTGGAAATATAGTAAGCCATCAATAATCAGTTCTAGGCTGGGCACAGTGACTCACACCTATAATCCTTGCACTTTGGGAGGCCAAGGTGGGAGGAATGCTTGAGGCCAGGAGTTCCTGGCCAGCCTGAGCAAGAGTGAGACCCCATCTCTACAAATAGAAAAATTAGCCAGGTGTCACCTATAGTCCCCGCTACTTGAGAGGCTGAGGCAGGACAGGAGGCTTGCTTGAGCCTAGGAGTTTGAGGTTGTTGAGCTATGATGCCACTGCACTCTAGCCCAGGTGACAGAGTGAGACCCTGTCTCAAAAAAATCAGTTGTTGTTATAAATTACAAGCTGGTATAAAATGGCAGTATTAGGTCACTAAAAGTTCTGAGTCTCAGAGTCCTGCAAAAAAAGAAAACTAGATTCTCTCTTAAGTGATCTTTTTAAAGCTCTGTGGGGTTCCTCAGGGAGATATTGGGGACAAGGTCGGGGGCAAGTCCCCTAATTAAAACAACCCAATTTTTACCTATTTTATATATCAAACTTCCTCTTAGGATTAGGTCTGAACGGAGTTTAGCAGTTTCCCCCCAAAAAATCATTGCTCTAGAATGAATTAAAATGGTCTATAAGCAAATACCATCTAAATACCACAAAGGACACTGGGACAAACGCAGCCATAAGCCAGCTTTTCACCTAAACCCTCTGAAGCTAAAGGTGAATCAACACAAACTGAAGAGGACAGCCCTCTGCAAATGAGAAGCAGTGTCTGAGCACATCAGGCTCCGTCCCTCGCCTCCCCACTACTCATCCACCTGTACAGAGGCCTCCCCTGTGGAAGTGTCTCCCCATACACTCGTGGGGCCATGAGGAACATCACTTCCACCAGCATCTTCCATTTTCTAGGGAGGACCTGGACTCCTCTGCTACCAGTCATTTTCCCCTGTCAATCCATAAATCCATGTTCTGGTTTCTAAGTCCATCTCTTCAGTGTGATGGGCACATGATACCTGGTCTAACACAACCAACCCCAAAGCCCCTGGGGCCTCCCTCCATGTGGCTGCTTCCCTGGGCCTGGTAACAGCGGCAAGAAGACAGCAACCAGTGCCACTAACTGATCGAACCCTCTCATCACCATAATTCCTCCTTCTCCTGAAAACTACTTTCTTTTCCTGACAGGATCTCACTCTGTCACCCAGGCTGGAGTGCAGTGGTGTCATCATAGCTCACTGCAACCCCAAACTCCTGGGTTCAAGCAATCCTCCTGCCTCAGCCTCCCGAGTAGCTAGGACTATAGGTGCATGTCACTGTGCCTGGCTAATTTTTGTATTTTTTGTAGACACAAGGTCTCACCATGTTGCCCAGGCTGATCTCAAACTCCTGGCCTCCAGCAATCCTCCTGCCTTGCCCTCTCAAAGTGCTGAGAATACACAGGCATGAGTTACCATGCCTGGCAAAAACTTCCTTAAAAAGCAAATCTTTTTTTAAGGCACTTTTCAAAGAATCATACCAATTTTAATCAATGGACCCTACAAGTTCTTTTTCTTGATTTCTTTCCTCAAATTTGCCTCATTTTTCCAAGTTCTATGGGGCCAGGGCTTCCAAAACTGATCTGGACCTTTATTATGAATCTACATGAATTACATGGAGCTTACCAGAAATCTTTACCGCAGTCAATGCAAGAAAGGCATTCACAGTTTCTGCAAACAGACACGTGCTTTTCCACTTGTATTTTCTTCACTGATTCACCGCATGCATTGCATGTAAAAAATACCATTTTCAGCTAAATGGTTAAATAGTCTCTATCCAAGATAGGTTTTAGGTCTTGCCTATAAAAAATAAAAAAGTTATCATTGTATACTGAAACTTTCCCAATAAATGAGTCATACAGCTAACTTTTCAACCATAATTTCACATGAAAATAACAGAATCAAAGTTGATTAGCAACCTACATAAAACTACCACACATATAACTATCATTAACAATGACAATGGCTAACATTTGTGGAATGCATGCTTACCATATACTAGGCACTATCCTAAGAGCTTTACATGTATTAACTTGTCTAATCTACATCATATCCCTATGAAAGAAAGATTACTATTGTTCAAAATTCACAGGAGGTAATTGGGGCACAGAGACATTAAGTAACTTGCCCAAGTAATAGAACCAGGATTTAAATCTGGCAGATTGGAAGATGAAGAGCTTTGCGGGCATTGAGTGACACATCTTACTTCCCCTATTAACTTTAAGCTCTCTCTTTATATATATATATATAAATATATAAAATGAAGCATATACAAGGCATTGCAATTTAGATGTATACTCAAACTATTTCAGATCCCAAATATAATAACAACATAGCCAGAGGAAAATTGAGGGAAACTGAGAAAGCGGAGAAAAGGCAATTCTATAGACACAATTTCTATAATCACTAAAAACATACTGACATTACTACGTATCTACAGGTGTTAAATATGAGGATATGAGGATATGCCCCTCAGTCTTAGTGGACAGGAAGTGGGACAGGGGCCTCCTTTATGTGGTTTCTTGTCAGATCAGTTAGAGAAATGGAAACATATCCAGGTGTCCCAACTGCTGGGTGCTGAACTATTGGAGGATTTCACAAACCCAGGTATCCCTGGCACTGCCCCAATATGAAGGGTGTCTGCACATACACAAAACCACCATTTAAAAATTTCACGGAAAGACTATTGTGCTCAACACAACACAAATTCATCTAAAACTGTTAAAGAAGTCATAGTAACCTTCCATGCTTATATAATTTTTTAATCACTAGATTTTAAAAGAACACTGCTGTTTTACATTGTAAGTAAGTTTCACAGCAAAAACATTGAGAGCTGTTTACCCCAGTATTTTCCTCCTCATTACGAAAACAAAGGTGAGGATTAAGTAAACCAATGCAATTTGCTTCAGGGTAACACTTCACTCAAGAATCTTTTGGCACAGGCCTGCGAGCTGGCTCAGACCTATAATCCTAGCACTCTGGAAGGCCAAGGCCAGTGGATTGTTTGAGCTCAGGAGTTTGAGACCAGCCTGAGCAAGAGCGAGACCCCGTCTCTACTAAGGGAGAACAAAGGTTGGAACAAGAGCCAATATCACATTATCAAGTAGTCTGGAGGTGTACTTTCGTGTAAGTACAAGAGTAAATCATCAATTAGTCACCACGAAATGGACTGCCATTGTATGTACAAGGTAGAAGCCAAATTATCTGTTGAAAAGACTTTAAAGTACTTTCATGAGGAGATACAACAATGAAAAACACCCCAAGATGTAGATCTGGCTTAGAGCTTTCTGACCTTTGTTGCTGAGGACTGTTCTGTTTCTTGATGGAAGAGGGGAGAAAGGAGGGAGAAAGGTTTTAGCAAGTCCTATGATCCAACTGGGAGATTCCCCACTGGGCAGCTTCTTGTGGAAGATGAGGACTTAAAAAATATGTCAACTGAAAGCAGCCAGTGATGTCGACAAACAGATCCTCTGAATATCTGTCCAAAACATGCTACGCCTCTGGAGATTAGTCACACATAGTATAATTAAACGTCAATTCAGGAGAGGATTAGAATTAGGTCACATGTTCCTCTGAAAAATATTTCCAATCATTTTCATTTGGTCTTTATTTTTCAAGGCAGAATGTGTGGATTGCACAGGAAGTCAGAGCTCAGTCTCTTCCTGCCTTCCTCTGGAATTTTACGTTAGACATGAAATGGCAACAGCCTGTCCACCAGCTTGTCTAATGAGATAAAATCTGTAAGGAGCTTACCTCTCCCTTATTCAGACCCCAGAGGACACCCCAGCACTTGCCTAAGAATCACCTTGATTATGCCTCACACCCAACCCAGTCTCCAGGAAAAATACCTTCCATTTAAGCTGCAAAGAAAAGCCCAAAACCATCAAGACCTTCAAAATCAGCTTAACTGCACAGCACACAGGCCGTCCCAAATCTTAGAGTAGGCTTAATAATTTGATAAGTGTAAATCCTACAAACTTACAAAAAGACATCCTGTTGAAATTCAGTCTCTCTAACCGAAGATAGCAAACAATCCCTAAAACAAAAAAGCAAAACCATATTATTCAAATTCCACAAGACTAGATAAACATGAAAGAAATGTAAATAAACTTTGAATGATGTTTTTGGTAAATCTGCAACCTTTATGCTTCTGAAGTTATGAAAGCTTAAAACTGTATTAAGACTTTGAGGACACCCTAACCACCAGGTTCAGAAGTGATAGATTTCAATTTTTAGCCCTAAGAGTAAAAAGACAGCATTTTTTTTTTTTTTTAAATAGGGCTGGACCTGAATAAGAGTCCTTTTTCCCTTCTCTGGCTGCCCAAAGCAGGTCTTAATATAGCCACAGAGATTCTACCTGCTTTTCCTTCTAGATATGTGGGCATGTTAAAAGAGAAGGCAAGTAGAAAGCAGTGTTCTTGGCCTGGTGAGAACATGCTCCAGTTCTCATCCCAGGTGAGTCACTTTAACTCATTTCAGCAGACATTTTCTGAATCCTAAGTGTGTGTCAGGTAATATGCTACCCAGATATACCTGGATGCCTTCACTCAAGGCAGACCAGGTCCTCTGTGTGTGCTTCTGGCTATCTATTCCTCCTTCTGTATGGTCAATTTACTGAGCTCTCATCACATGTCATACCTGAGAAAAAGACAAGGGCCTGAAGAAAAGAACCCATGATCATTAGCTCTCTAAAAGCCATTTCACATATACGATCACAACTGTGCCTAATACCTCCAGAATAGTCATGACCATGCCACCGCTGTCTGCAGGAGAAAACCGAGGCTCAAGAGGTTCAGTGATCTTCCTGAAGTCACAGGAAGTGGCAGAGGTGGCCTGAAAGGCCAGATGACAAGCCCAAGTCCTGCCCTGCCTCTATCTTGACCTGTAGTGTCCTTGCCACTTGCCTGGCCCTTATTTGGTATCTGGGACCTTGAGATCCTTATCCAAAGAGTAAAAAAAGTAAAGGCTCTGAATGATGACCTTCCATAGAACCCTAAGTCTTAATTCTAAAGCCAGCCCATACTGGGCAAGGAGACTATCCATGTCACAGGGGAGGCTGTCAGGTGCTGGGCAGCAACCAGTGGTCAGTAAGGGGCCAGACACCTTAGTCTTCCCTTAACAAGATGGTCACCAGGTTTTGTTGGACTGGGCCTGGACTCGGGTAGAGGATCAGAGCTGGAGCCTGCATCTGCTAATGCCACAAAGATCATTAAAAACTAAATGACCTCAAGGTACCTTAGCTTCCCAGAATCTGTTTATCTGTAAAATGGGTCTAATATCTATCTTAAAGCATTGTGTGAAAGCTTAAATAAGATACCAAGATGTGAAAGCTTCATCCTTTCCCAACAGTAGAAAGGTTTCCCAGTGAGCTATATTAATTTGCACATCAATACAATACCCAGTCCCCTCCCAAACTCATGCTCCTTTAAATATGATCCTTAACCCACACATCTATCTTCACATTGGGTTAATGCAAAAGTAATCGCAGTTTTAGCATTGCAGAAATTTGCCGTTTTATATTGAAATACATTCTTAAATAAATGTGGTTAAGAACCCTTTATCAGACATGTAACATGCGAATTATTTTCTCCCATTCTGTAGGTTATCTATTTGCTGTCATGATAGTTTCCTTGACTGTGCAAAAGCTTTTTAATTTGGTCAGGGTCCATTTATTTATTTTTGTTGTTGCTGTGATTGCCTTTGGCATCTTCCTCATAAATTCTTTGCCTAGGCCAATGTCTATAAGAGTTTTTCCAACATTTTCTTCTAGAATTCTTATAGTTTCACGCCTTAGGTTTAAGTCTGTTATCCACCATGAGTTG
>CAUYRT010090609.1:0-17124 GCA_963574885.1 Lepilemur ruficaudatus | reverse complement strand
AACACATTCTGTTTTAATTTGAAGATGGCTCACTTATTTTGTTTGTGCTGAAAACCTCTTCTTTTATAGCACTTTGTTCTGATTCCCCCTTGGATAATTAAATAATTGGTCTCACTCCCTGATTTTGAACTTGGAGGCTAGTTCTGTTTCTGGAGCTGATTTTGATGCAGATTATGAGATAAAACCACTTTTCCATGCTTCTTTCCAGTTTTCTTAGATAACACATGTGAAGAACTAGCTGATCCCACTGGATAAATCAACTAAAATGCTACATGAGGGCTTCTCTCTTACTCGTAGTTGAAGAGGAAGCATTGAAAACATTGGTAATAAGTGAAAACCCAGTAACTCTCTCCCTAAAAAAATGATTCTCTTGATTTATGAATGCTATGCCTTTTTTTTCCCCAGGATTATTCATTGTTTTTCCACTGTTTCCTAGAAGAATAAAATTCTCATGTCTTTCTTGCAACAGAGTCACAGTCTAAAGCACATCATCTTTGCACACACACACACACTCAAAAATATGGATGTCCTTCTCATACTTTCTGTGGGCCAAAGTTGAGCATGAATTACTTGGAATCAGTTTGTCAGTGACGGGGACTACAGATCTGCTGATTCACTCACTTCTTAAAGAAAAATCAATTGTGTCAAATCAAATCATCTTGCAGTATGATAGGAAACATTGTGAGTGCAAGTCAATTCAATATTAATTTAGTACCTTGTATTTGACACAGCTTGGCACTGAGCTGAACCTGCATTTCTTGACCTATACAACAATCATAATGGGCTGCAACTCTATGAGTTTACTACTACCTACTACTATTGCTACCACTACCACCACTACAACTACCATGGCCACTTCTACAACTACTAGATAACATAATGAACTCAGAATGTAACAGGCACTGTTCTGATTATTTTCATTTCACACTCAAAACAGCTCTTATGATATAGGAACTATTAATATGTCTATTTTATAAGTGTACAAATCAAAACACAAAGCAGTTAAGTAACTTGCCCAAAGTCACGTAGCTGGTAAGTGGCAGAATGGGGAGATAAATCCGGCTGTCTAGCTCAGATCTGTGTGTTGCTCTGTATAACCACTCTGCATTAATTAACAGCAGCAGATATGGGGTTGATGCATAAAGAAGCATTTACTTTGTATATTTTAATGTGTTAATGTAAGCAATGTGAATGGCTTCACCATCATGAGCTGCGTATATGATATCTTTTCATTTTTTCAATTAATTGCGTGAGATCCGCCTGCTCTGACTAGCAGTACTATCTCCTTCTTAAAGCCTTTCCTCTCCACTCTCCCTAACTGTCCAAGAACCTAAGGGGTCTTCTCAGTCCCATAGGGTTGGTTCATCTTCCAAACACCAGATGGACAGCCGGGTTATCTGCTTAATGCCCTCTTGCTTGCCATTCATCCTCAGGGGCACTTGACGACTGGTTCTCCATCACTCCACAGAGCCCGTCTCCTGTAATAGTTACATCTTGTCAGTTCATTCATTCAGCAAACGTTTTCAGTGACCACACACTATGTGCCAGGCCTTGTGCTGTGCTACCAGCCGGACTACAAAGAAGATCAAGCCAGACACAAAGAGCTCCTCTTCATGGAGCTTACATTCTAGTGGGAGAGGCAGACAACAAACAAGAAAGCCAACCTCTCCTCTTCCTCCTCCTTCTCAGCCTAGTCAGTGTGAAGACCATGGGCTTAAAGACCTTTATGATGATCTACTTTCACTTACTGAATAGTAAATATATTTTCTTATGATTTTTAAAGTAACATTTTCTTTTCTCTAGCCTACTTCACTGTAAAAATGCAGTATATAGTAATGCATATAACACATAAAATGTGTTAATTGACTGTTGTCAGTAAGGCTTCTAGTCAACAGTAGGCTATTAGTAAAGTTTTTTAGAAGTCAAAAGTTATAAGCAGATTTTTGATTGTGTGCAGGCAGGTGCCCATAACCCTTGCATTGTTCAAGGGTCTAGAGTACTTCCTTCTTTTTTCTTCTGTAAGTTATCTGACTGGGAAAAAGAAAACCCTGAAAATAAATTTTTTGTAAGTTTTTAGGGACTTAATCATTGACATTGTAAGGGAAGAAAACTCTCCCTCTGAAAATTTAATATTTGAATTTATGAAATAAACTGATAGTAGACAGATTAACAGGATAAAAGGCATACACATTTATTATGTGCATGGAGGCGTCACAGGAAAGAAAATTGAGTACCCAGTAACCCAATGAAATTTAGAAGATTATATATCCTCTTCGTAGGGAGAGGGGGAGGGAGGATGTAGGAAATTTAGGGAAAGTAACCTATTTTGGAGGACGATGAATAGGTGATAATCTGTGACATAGTTTGGGTGCCATGCTTGTGGTTAACCTCTGGTTGTTGAGATTCCTGAGGAGGGGACTCATGAAAGTTGAGTTCCTTTTAGAAGGATCTATCTTTAGGCAGATAAGGGAAGTTCAGAGCAAGCCCCTTCCTGTGCTTTAGGGGAGAAAGAGTGGGGAGAGACTGGACAGCAGGAGAAGGTCAGAGACACTTTGGTTCTCTTTTAGCTCAAAGCACTCAGTATGCCAAAGTCCCGCACTCTGGAGTGTTTTTTTCTGAACTCCAACTACATTGAATATTTCTTTGCAAATGAATTGTCTGCTGTGTTTCCATTCTTGTCTTCGATTTTGAAACACATCTTATTTTCTTTCAAAGAATTCATGGGGCAATTGTATAATGAACTAAAATAAACATAAAATATTTCTTTGCTTTTTTATAGGGAGCTTTAGTAAAATCAAATTTTGAATGCACTGAAAAGTAGGACTAATTAATAGAGTCAAAATTGCCTGCTTGTGTGAGAACTTTGTACTATATTTGAATTATGTTCATTAACTTAGTAAGTCATATGGTTTATGGAAGAAAAAAGTAATATGATTTCAAAATAAAAGTAACATAAAATAACTACAAACTAGATCTTAATTCTGTTTTAAATATGCTTTTCTTTAAGTACCACAGTAGGTACTTAAAAATAGCCCTCTGGAAATGAAAAACAATAATAATATAATTGCATGCTAGTTTTTATTAAGGGTTAGAAAATGTAAAATACTTGAAATCTGTATATTTTACTTTTAACATTGGTTCTTTTTAAGTGCTCAGGTTTTAAAACATAACTATCTGCAATGATAAAAACAGTCCTTGCAATCACCTTGATATTGATTGTTTTAGTGGAAATGGGTAGAGTGCTTCCTACGTTACTGAAAAATGAGAAAATAGCAAGGAACACCTGCTCTTAAAGGATACAGACCCTTGGAACCCATCCCTCACCCCAACCTACTAATCTCTTAGAAGTCTGTGCTTCCACCCTAACTTCCCTGAGGTGCTAAGGGGCCCAAACAGCTGTGATGTTTCTGTGTGGAGATTATACTCCATCTACTTTGCTGACTCTTCCTCTTCCATTGCCTACTTCATATAGAGGTACAGTGTTAGGTAGATAGGGTGTATGGGTCTCCTAGGGATGAAAGTGGGTGCTGTTGCTTTGGTGCAATTGCCCCACATGGGAAGAAGGACAAGGGTGGGTCCTAGGCCCCCATCTTGGTCCTGCCCCACCCTAATCCTCTCCTGAGGGACTGCTGTACCCCGGGGAGGAAGGAATACCCTATGAATCTGCCAATCATGACTCAGCTCGCCAGCTGCAAAAGAATGCAGAAGACTCTCTCTACCCATGGGCCAAGCAGCGTAGGTACCCTAGAGTCCAGAAATTGAACTAGAACAATCCGCATGTGTAGTTAAGACTCAGGTCGTGCAACTCCCAACTGTCCAGTCAAAGTGGTTCCATGGTGATGTCTGAGCCACAGGGAGGTCCCAATCCAGGCACTATAAAACAAGACTGAGGACCATAACCAACCTCTTTCTGCCCCTTCCTTTGGCTTTCATTTTGGTGTGGCAGTGGGTCCAGTCATCATCTGTGGTGTATGTATCACGCTCTATAATCCTATCTTTCTCTCCTCCATAAAGCTCATTTTCATGCTTGCCTTACTTTAGTGCGTCTGGTCATTCTTTGGCCATGAGTGGACTAAGAACTGACATTTCAGACTGAAAGCTGACAACAGGACATTGCTAAACTGGGCATGCTCACTGACTGGCTGGGGCAGCATAAATTTTGATGGGCATAGAGAATTTGGACAAGATTTGTTTTTCCTATTGCTAAAGTCACATTTAGATGGAAAGGATCGTCTCCCTTTTTTCCCTTTGTCCTTTTTATTCCCCCTCTTTTGTTTTTCCTCCTCCTTCCTTTCATTCCTTCACAGCCCCAATTCCACTTTTCCTCTTCAATTTCCTTGAAATTACTTGGTGAGCCAGTTTGGCACATGGAATATATATTTTATTAATACAATAAAATAATATTATAAGTGGTGGTTAGGTTCCATGCTAGTTTATAACCTTTAATTATTAGTGTTGCTGAAATATTATATTGAATATAAAACATTATTATAATACTAGTAATTAAACAGAAAACATTTAATAAAAAGTGGGCATTTTTAAGGATAATTTAAAATTTTTATCATATTTTATATTTATTTAATTTTGATGGCACTCAGAAAATAATACCTCAAAATGAAGGACCTAAATGCAGCCTGAGAAGCAAAATTTTTCTCCTACTTTCTCCTGTCTTCCTGTCTCTTAGTCCTAGTCTCCTCTGAGGCTAGTCCTAGAAACTAGAATCCCTCATCCCCAAGGGGAGTCAGAAACTAGAACCTCTTTTCCCCAAAGTCAACCATAAAAACCTAAAAATATTACTCTAACTTTCCTTTCACCTTTCTGTACATAAAAACTGGCCACAGAGAAATTATTTAACCTACCCTGTTTGACTGTAGGTCATAAGACTCATTTCGGAGAGGGTCTGGTCCCATGCCTAGAAGGAAGGATGCTGCCCAGAGAGGCCAAGAAGAATCTACACACACAGGCCTTGCGGGGTTTCCCCACTCAGTCTATTAGCATTAGATCATACCTTTTTTGTCCAATCATATTTCTATATGGCTGTCCATAGTTAAACATAAACACAAAAATGGACAATTTCCTCTATATCTTTGGATCTTCATTCTGAAGCCTCCCATGTATACACATTAAATTTCTATGTTTTTTCTCCAATTAATCTGCTTTTGTCACTTGATTTTTCACTAAAACTTCAGGCAGCCCCTTGGCTCCTGCAATTTCATTGGCTCCTGCAATTTCATTGGCTCTTATTTTAACTTAATTTTGGGGTTTACTATAACTTCTAATTTAATTATGACATTTTAATGTGTTAAATCATTTAATTAACTTTTTTCCCATTTAACTTGACTTAGAGGAAATGTCCATGAGGAAAATATAATCAATAGTCTTTCATGGAAGAAATTGAAAAAGAAATTAAGAAGAGTAATTTCTTAAGTAAATTATTCTTATCATTAATTGGGACAAAATTTTTAAAAATTGTGTTAGGCTAGTAACTTTCTCCTTCTCCATTTGTATTACCTATCACAGTGCTGGCATCTTTTCAAGTCTCCTGGGCTAGAGATTTCAAAGATGTTATGTGGCAATCTTATATAGCCCATGGCTCCCAAAATGAAAGTGGGCAAAAATTCTTAATGTCTTCTATTAACACAATTGAACTTAATTTCTATTCTGAGCAACTATTTCTCTGGAGTGGCAGAAAATCATTTTCTGATTAAGGTTTCACTCTTCTGTTCTCCTGACTTGAATCTAGGTTCTTGAAGGCTTCCATATTGCCTGGTTATGGCAGGATACATCTACCTGACTCACTGTACTGTCTGGTAATGCTGACATCTGTGGTCATACCCATCCTCTTGAAGACCTTGTCAGGTCTTTGGTCGCTGGCACAAGCAGGTTACCTGACAAAGTCCCAAGCCCTTGTTTGGAAGGTACTGGCCAATCTCCCACTTTTCTCTGCTACTTCTCTGTACTCTTAGGCATGTGGGAATCGTTCAGCTGCTTTTGCCCATGTTGAGTGATGATGAACTCTTACAGTTGACGGAGATCTATTTCTCATCTGGTGATTCCCTACATTCTTCTACCTAAGAAAAGACCCACAGGCTCTTCTACTCTTGGATCAGACACAATTTCCTGGAAGTTCTGGGGATAGTCACAGCGCAGGGTTCATTTCTCAGGGACCAATTAGTGTCTGGGTTTGGATGGATAATAATCTAATTTTCTTTTCCCCCATCCCAGGGGAATCTTGGGTGTGTTTACATAATGGGATATTCCCTGAAGGTTTGAGTTTCTCAAGGCTCTGGTTTTTGAAACTCAGAAGCAAAGAATAATCTAGCTGGCTGAAGGAGGGGGTTAGGGATAAGGAAGGGCCAAGAGATAACAGAGAATGGAGTGGAAACCAGTGTAAGTTACATAAAATATCCCACCATGTATTCCTTGCTTTCATTAACCATATCTAGTCAGTCACATGTCCTGTACATATGAACACTACGGTCCCTCTTAGAGTTATACTGTCCATGACACGGCAGGTTCAGGGAAACCTTCAGTAGCTACATGTTTTCTGTAGAATAAACTCCAAACTTCTCAGAACAGCAACCAAATTTCTTCCGAACTGGATTCCAAATTAGAACACTTGTTTTAGCCTTTCTTACATCCTATCCACCCGACACCCTATACTCTCCCATTTCTAGAACATGTCATTCGTGCCTTTATATCTTTGCTCTGCTAATCTCTACCTAGAGCTCTTTGTGCTGCATTTTGAAAGACTATTGAAAGCCTCACGCAATGTTTATTATGCAAGGCCAGGTGCTACCTCATGTAAGATGCCTTCTTGGGTTTCCTCAGGAAGAAAAAAACTACAGGCTTTTTAAAATTTCTAAGCGTTTTTTTTTTGGTCCTGCCTTGATTAAAATTATTTATTTAAATGTTCAACATCTCAGTAGATTTTAAACACCTTGAAGGAAATAATTGAGTATTATTTTAACATGTAACAAAGATTTCTGATTTTTTTCTGTTAATTTTATATCATCTGCCCTTTTACATGCTCTAGCAAAGGCCAAAGTAGCAGGGGCTTCTTCTGTTTTGTAGCTGGCCACCCTCAATACAGTTTCCATCTAATGGTCTTAGGGGGACTACAAGACCCTGGAACAACAGGAACAAATGTGAGTGTCCCGGGAAAAACAGGCCAGATAGTCGCCCTCTCTCTGAGTTGGTTGCTCATTTTAAAGAAATGAAAAATAGGAAGGGGGAAAGGAAGAGGAAGGTATGTTTGTTCCTTTATATGGGCACTGCCTGGGACTTGTTCTCATCACTTTCATTACATCCTGAAAGACAGAATGTAGTAGTCGCATGGGCACATTTAACTGTAAAGGAAGCTAGGAACACACAGGTATGTGCCACGTTCCCAGGTAAACTCAGGGGTTATTGGTAAGACGGAGGGAAGCCTAGGTCCTGAGGGACGTCTGGTAGCCTCTGCTAGACAGACTGAATGAGAACATTTCCTTTTTAAGTCAGGCAGCAGATAACTAAAATTTCTATAAACTTATAGATAGGAAAGCTTTCTTTTGGAATACCAGAGAAATGTATTGTTTTTCACTCTACTAATAAGTAGACCATCTCCTTTTGAAGACAAGGTACATTATAAAAATTTCTGAGGAAAATGTTTTGAGAAAGCAGCTCAGGAAATGTAATATGCTCATCTTTTTTATGCTAGAATAGTTTTGTTATGCATTTAACTGAAAGGCAATATTCAATAGGCTGTCCCAGTAAATGTAGTTTAGAGGAAATTGGTGAGGAGAAGTTACTATAATATTCAGCTGAGAGTTCCACATCAAAGTATTACCAACCTGCTCTTTCAGCTCTGCCCTGGTAGATTTGATGTAAGAGAGCTCGCTTCCCTGCTTTTCATACTGGCATTACACCAAGGAGGACTAAGTCTTCAGCCTCCTTCACTAATTAGCCATGCCATCCACGGGCAAGCCAGCTTAGAGGAATTTAGCTGTAGGCACCCATGGCGTGTCCACTGCAGGAAGGTGCAGGCCAGCGAGTCTCCAAGTGGTTTCTCTGAAGATTCCACGGGAGGTGAAAATCTCCCTTACAGATGTATCTTTTTAATCAATGGTGACCTCAATATGTCATCCTACATTTTTAAAAGGAATCTGAAGTACAACAGCTACTTCTTAAATTTGAATGTATCCTTTTTCTTCTTTCTGCAACCTCCAATTTTGCTATCAGTCATGGTTGCTAATATCCCTGCTGTCCTCAGGATAGCTGCCAACTCTGTCAGTTACTGAAATATTGTTTATGCAGGAGCAATTTATTTTCTAGAGAGATGAAAAGCAGATTGCGAAACAGACTATTGCCAACTTGTTGGAATGTATATATTCCGGTTCAGAATGCTTCAATATAAATCTTGAATTATTATTTATTATTTTATGTTGATTGGTAAAGTGCTTCTGAAGTAATTGATTCATGGAAAAAATCAATCTATGCTTGAAATAATTGGCAATGTTTCTTTATTTGTGTTTGTAAGATAATTCTATGTTCTTTGAAATACTGGACATATGGAGAATGAGTTGTGACAATGCTTCAGTGTGGCATTTTTGTCATGTAATACATATGTGCTATGTGCAATTTATGTCCGGAAGCATATTTTTACTGTATTTTCTCATCTTATTTTAAAAAGTTTATAATTTGTTTCAAAACAACTTTTTACATTTAGTGTTATATTTAAAAAAAGACGTGAGAATGTGGGGAAGGCAAAATAGCTTTTGTTTTATTCAGTGGTCTCTCTCATTTTTTAGAAAAAAACAAACAACAAACATTTCTACTTAGAACATGGGTTTTATAGGGAAGAAAATGACACTTAAAAGTGGACTTTCTGGCTTTCATTTTTTCTTTTTTCATCTCACACTATTTTCTTTCTAGTCTGTCCCTCTTTCATTCTCTCCCTTCCCTTAATTTTTAAAAAAAATTCTGATTTTTTTTAACCTCTTCCTCTGTGTTCCCTTCCCTTCTCTCTCTCTACTTGTAGAATTTAGGGAAGTTCTAAACTGTTTTCTTTTTTCAGCATTGATTCTCCTGGAAAATGATCACCGACTACTGTTCTATACTTAGGAAATCTAAAGTTTGTATGAGTTTTAATTCAGATAGTATAACTGGAAAGTCAGACTCTCTGGGTCTTTTTCTTTTCTCATTCTCTACTAACTCTCCTCTCTCTATTATACATTTTATAAACAGATTAATATCAAGCATCATTATAAATTTCCTTGAGAGGGAAAAAAAGAACGGTTGGAGCCTTCTATTTCATAACAGCAGTTATTATTTCTGCTTCCAGGCCTAGTGACCATTGTTCAGTCTGACCCCCATTAACTTGTTGAATAATTCCATTGAAAAGTTACGTTGTTTATTTCTTGACTCAAAATGCAATTAACCTACATGCTATTTGAGAATAAACCTCCATTTTTCATTGAGCTTATACCAAATGGTAAAATGTATAATCTCTCTTTCTCTGTCTGGACAGAATAAGAAAGACACACTTTTTTAAAAAAAGTAAAACTGTTTTAAAAATAGTAAAAATAAAATAACTGCCTGAATAAGAGACATAACTCAAACATTTCAGAAAGTAGTTTACAATCTTAGTTTTCGCTGTAGGTTTTCTGAAGATTGTAATCACCATAGTAATTACAAAGAATGATGTTATAGTTGAGTCTATGTTGTAATTCTTACTCATTGTTTAATATAATTATGGAATTTTAGGTATACTGAGAAACTTATATACTAAACAAAATCAGTGTCTTGTAACGTTCATTTGCTATTTCACTCTTTATTAGTTATATTTGACTGTAAAACATCTTGTATTAGCAAGCAATACCTTCAGCAATGGCATACAGATCACTTTATTATTTATAATTTAGTATCTGGATTTCTTCAGAAATCAAGTAAATCATTAAATAGCTATTACAGGGAGCAAATTCTTTTCATCACTATCTCTTATATTACATAATTTTACTTATTTTTCTGACTGTGAATTATTTTATTTCAAATGGTCATTTTGGGCATTTATAGAATCAATAACATCTAATGCTAGAAAGTGCTAACAAAATTACTGTTTTATATTTTCATATCAAATAGTGTACAATACTTTCTAATCATATAATGTGTCTACTATGAAATAAAGCTTGGGATGGATGATTATGAGACTGCTGTAAAAAAAAAAAAAAAAGCAAGCATGAGAGCAGTGACCAAGCTATTTTTTGAAAGTGAGACTTACTTAGACTTGAAAATCTATTCTATGCACACATACATATCCTAGTTACTGTAATTTTAGTAATTTTAGGTACATGGACATCCCAGATAGTGGCAGTCACATGGGGCAATAAATATCTTAGAAAAATAACTGAATAAATTATCTTAAGAAAGGGAAAGAAGGAAATGAAGGGGTGGGGAACCTGAGGCCTTTTGGATCCTTGAGTGTGGACTTTTGACTGATTCCAGATTTTACAGAAGTTTGGATTTGATCAAGGGGCCTCACTCGGGGATCTGGAGGGCCACATGTAGCCTTGAGACCGTAGGTTCCCCGCCTCATCAGTTTCACCCCGACTGCCTCACCCTCTCTGGGGCACTCTACTGAACAACTCACAATTGCCTGGACACTCCAGGCTTTCCCTGGCCTCTGAGCCTTCAGTGTGTCTCTTCTTCCATCTCAGACGCTGTCACTGACTTCTGCCTTATACTTCTGGGCTCAGCTGTCAGTATCAACACTTCTGGGAAGAATTCCCTAATCCTAAACCTACAAAACATCTGGGCTGGGAGGTCTTACACCTTTCCAAATACTCTGTGCATAATGTTACCGTACCATCCATTTACCTACCTGTCTCACCAGTAGATGACTGACTGACTAAATGTACATCACGGTTATGGACAAGAATGGCTTTGAGATTCCAACACAATTGGCTTCTTCCACCAGGTACTTTGGGAGTTCTCTATTCCTCCTAGTCTCAGAGACATTCTGGTAGGTAGGGGCTGTCTTTCACTTTACTACTCTTCTTTGGTATTGAGATGAATTAGCAACAGTTTCTGGATTTACTCTTTGAGTCATGATGAAAGGAAAATATAGAGATTATTTTCCAATGGATATATATTCTATATTATATGCAGTGATGACAGCTATAGTCTGATTGAAGAAAACAAATTATTCTCTTTGTAACAAAGGAATGAGTGAATAAATGGACTAATATTAATAAATGTGTCAGGGATCTGTGAAATGATACATTGATTTGAATATCCACGTCCTATTAGAAACCTCTTCAGTTCTGACTTGAATATATGTAAACTTTAAATTGTTAGTTCCCATGATATTTTTAATGTTCATTCGTTCATTTAATTTTATTCCTTTATCACAATTATTAACTGCTTACTATGTGCTAAGTGCTGGCAGTGTGACTAAAACCCGAGCTCTGCTCTCAGAGAGCTCATAGCTCTAGAAGAGAGAAGCTTTCTCATCTCCTGTCAGAGAAGCGAAATGTAATTAACATAGATCTGACGACAGTGGTTCTGCGAAGTGTTTTTAATTTTTTTCTACAGAAGACCTAATTTGGAGATATTTGTTGAATAAATAAAAAATGAAAACTTAAAATTTTTCAATTTGAAAACAAAATTAAGGTTAACCAACCACCAATAAACAATATAGCATATCCACTTTTATAGTATGATGGCAAAAGCTGTGGCTCATTGTCCTATTGATCAACAAAAATATTCTCTGAAATAGAGGAACTTCTGCAGAAAAGAAAAAATTTAAACTCCTTTTTCATTTGATTATTTGTTAATAGCTTCATATTTCACATAGTACCAGAGGATATTATAGTGGTGACATTCAATAAATCTGAGGCAGCAATAGAAATAATTAATAATTTATTTGTAGAAATCATGATAAAATACTAGTAAAACACAATCTGAATATGGTAGTAATAGCAACTAAAATAGTATGGTGTAGAAACAGTGACAAACGAATAAAGAATGATAGGTGCCTTGTATTTCCAATTTTTATTTTACATGTTTAAATTGCTTTAAAATGGTTAGTTGCATTTAGTTCAAGAAATATATATTTATAAAATTTTATTTTCTTGGTTAACAAGTTTAGATTTTCATTCACCAAATTCCAGAGTAGGAATGCTTTGCTTTATGAGTCATTCTGCTCACTTTCTAAACACTGAATGAATTGGAATTTAGGAAGTAACCTTAAAGTCTGGCCCTCACCCATGTCAGTTTGTGGAATTTTCTTTTCACTCAATCTGTAAAGAGAAAAAACAAGTATGTAGTCATTCTGATCATCGCATGTGTGATCCTGATTGATGTTTGGAAATCTTGGACCCAGCTTAATTCTCTTGGCACTGGGCAAGATATTTAAGTCTTAATGTTTTTGATTCTCTGCATCTTGTAAACCATTAACCTCTTTTATTAGACTACAGGAAGGATGGAAGGAGGAGGGAGGGTGGTGGGAACAAGAAGGGCCTTGGAGTGGGAAGAGGTTTGAACTGGGGTTACGGACATGATTCTGGGCTTCAAGTGTTTCCTCAGTCCCTGTTCAACAAGCACTCAAGGAGGACATTGTGCTTCTTTGGCAAAAAGTGCAGATTGATGTCTTCCTGTGAATGCTGTGCTTTGTAACAGGCCCTCACGGTCAGTTAAAGGTATCTGGGTCTCTAAAGAGATTGTTTGATTTGAAGCCAGCAGAGGCATGGGAGTCGATGGCAGTCACCACTCTACAGGCTTGGAAGAAACTTGGTTCCCAGGCTTCTGGAGACTTAGTTAGTTCAAGGGAGTTTCTTGCAAAAGATTTCCTGAGCGAATTCAAATGGTCTCTGTCAAAGGAATTGGACCCTGTGGATCTGTTAACAAAAAACTGCACAGTTGCATAGTGATTTGGGTAGATTGACATATAAAGAAAAGAGAAAAGAATTATAGGCACTTCTAAGAACAAGATTATTACACAGTCCCTTTGTTTCTGCGGTAGTCTCAGCTGATATCAGGTTTCCTATTATCTCCAATACTAAGAAGCCTCCTGAGACACTCTGTGGAATAATCTGTACTGCAAGTATTTTCTCTTCTTTAAAAGGAGATTTCATAAAGAACTATGTGGAAGGATAGATATCAAACTTTTGTCACTAATTACCTTGCTCGTGAGGTGGTAGAGGAATACAAAGGAGTCACAGTGGTGACGGTGACAAGATCTTAAGCTTTTTTATTTATTCATTTATTATTTGAATACCAGAAACTCTAATTAAAAATAAAGTAAATATAATAACAGGTTTTATTTTCTTTCAAGAAGATTATTAAGTTTATTATTGGGATTATACAACCTCATCCCAAGAAACAATGGGATATGGAAATGCATGGATATAAAATTACAATTTAAAAGAAACTAATGCTAGCAGTCATCCTCTTAGTGAATGGAACAGAGCCATCTCCAGAGTGCTTGCCTTCCAGAGAGTTCTCAGTGCTCTCTAGTCTTGTCTTTTGGGTTGTTAGTGTATTTCTGAGTACAGGGAAAGGGATAGGTACACTTGCTTTCATTTCAGGAGGAGGGAAATTTCAAAATGGAAAGTTGCCCAGTGAAAATAATTAAATAAATTTTAGAATGTTCATATGATGCATTAAGGGAGATGAATATGTTTTGGGAAGATGGCTACAGTATGTTGTTAAATTAAAAAAACCCTAATGAATTAAAAATGTCGCATACACCTACAAACACAGACACACTTGTGATAAAAGGAATTATATCTATGAGATTGGGTTATAAGTGACTTTCACTTGTTTTGATTTTTGTGAAATTTAACATACAGAAAAGTATATACATGTACATACATACATATGTACACACATAAGCATATATACATACACACATAAATACATACATATTTAAACTATAGAAAGACTTGTGTACTCACCCAGGTTATCAGCACTTTGAAAGCTCCCCATTATGTCCCTCTCCAAATGCATCTGCTCTCATCCTGTCCCTTTTCCAGGTAGCCGCTATCTAACTTTTGCCTGATTCATTCTCTTGGTTTAGAAGATGATTTACATTCTGCATATTTTCTCTAAACAATATATTACTTGGTCTGGAAAAACTGAGTAATGAGCACAAAAGTATCAACTTCAGATGAAGACTTCCAGAAGATAAAGTGAACAGTCTCTGATTCATTGGCTTTAGGCATCTTTATAGTTTCTAGGAGCTCGTTCTTAGACAAGTCAGCCCACAAGGGTCTGATTAAGACCTGGGAAAATGAGGCACTCACACCCATCAGGGTATCTAGCAGGACTGGTATTGAATGTCCAGTAGAAAAGTAGTCAAAGGAAGTAGATTGCTTTCTGTTTTCTTTAAAGGTCACCATGTCTTGCTTGGCAGACCTCAGGTTTATCCAAAGACAGAACAGTTTTGTGGAGATGAAATGAGGGAAGTTAGCTGCTTCAGGATACGGGGCATTTAGAGGAGAGTGGGAGCTTGATCAGCACAGATTCAAGGGATACAAGGCAAATATATGAGAGTCTGTGCCAGCCTTATCCAGGCACTGTCCTCAGGTAAATAGAACTATTTGATTAGGACCCTTGGACACCTGTCTCTTGAGTGACATTTATCTAGCCTGCACTGGTTGCCATATAGGCCTGTGCATGGCTGATGCTCTGGGATTTTTCTTCTATATCTTGAGAATTTCTTTGGTCTTTTTGTCTCTCCTGTGGCCTAGATCTCTCATTTTCTGATACTCAAGTCTTTTTGTTTGCTTGTTTGCTCCTTCTTATTTTGTTGGTGTATATCCTCTAGTAGCTTTTTGAGAAAGGGTGGGATGAATACATATTTTTAAGAAGACATTTCAAGTCTGAAAATATATTTTACCTCTATACTTGATTGATAATTTCACCGGGCATAGTGTTCTATTTTGGAAATCATTATCCTTTTGAATTTTCAGGCATTTCTTCACTTTCATCTTGCCTTTAGGGTTGCTATTGAGAAGTGCAAAGCCATTCTGATTCCTCATACTGTCCCCATTATTACTCAATGCCAGAAACATGTTGTATTTTCTCTTTGTCACCATTGTTCTGAAAAAACAAGTTATGCCTTAGCATGGATATCTTTTGATCGGGGGTGTTGGGTACTCCAGTGTGTCATTTCAATCTGGCAATTCAGTTTGACTGATTTTATTGGTCATTTCTTTCTACTTTCTTTGTTCTTTTTTTTGAAAAGTATATTTGGATTCAACATCTCAGAAGTTGTTCTTCTGAATTCTCTTATCTTTTTATAACTGTTCTCCATGACTTGGTATTTTTTTCTACTATATGGAAAAGTTTCCTTTCCTTGACCTATTAATATTTATATTGGGTTTTTCATTTTCACTATCATGTCTTTGAATTTTCTTGAGTACTTTTTTGTACTGGATGCTTCTTCTTATAGTGTCCCATTTGCGTCGCAGTGTCTTCTTTCATTTCTTTGAAAATGCTAATGAAAATAATAATGAAGATTTTCTTCTCGTGTTAAGATTTTCTTTTGTTTCCTTAAAGTCATTCTTTATGTAAGTTTGTTTTGTTTCTACCTTCCAGGTTAGAGCTTTTTTTCCCTCAGATGTCTGGTCATCCTTGACTATCTGCTAATAATTAAGATAACTCCCTCTCCCCTCCACCGTGTCTGGGGCTTGATGACTTTATGCTTTATTGTCGGATGACCTCGGTGGGCTGTTTGTGGGGACAATCTCTTGTGATAGTATCTCTAGGTTTTTCCTCTTGTGCTAGTCAAATTATCTAGAAAAGAATCTTCCAATCTCTTGTTTAGAGGATAAAAATGTTGTTGCTGGGATTCTGGAGATGAAGTTACAGTTTTGCTTTCACAATTAGGAATAAATACAGATTCATAGTTTGAAATTATAGATAGGAGACAGGTACTTATGCTCTCAACTGTGCATAGCATCCCTCTAACCAGAAAGCCTCAGAGATTAAATCCAAAAACTTCTGCTGAGATGGAGGGAAGGGAAAATGTCCAGCAGTTGGCCATTTGGGTAGCTTCCAGCCAGGGGCTATTATGAAAGTGCTACTCTGAACCTTCTAACACATGTATTTTGATGAATAAATGTATTCATTTCTGTTGGGTATTCACTTAGGAGTAGAAATGATTGGTAATAAGATAGGCATGTTTTCAGTGTTAGTAGATACTGCCAAAGGGGTTTCTGAAGTGGTTGCACCAATTTGCATTTTCATGTAAATGATCGTTAGACAGTTAGAAAATGTTGCAGATTTCCTTGGCGAATGGGACATTTCTTCCTGGTTTATCCTTTCTGTATATAAATCAACTTATTTTGAAAGTATTGGAGCTTCTAGGGTGCTGAGCATATACAGGTACTGGGAGGGTAGCATGCTCCTCACCCCCATCCATCTCTGTATCCAGCTGTTAATTGGTATCCTTTATAATATTCTTTACAGTAAACTGGAAAATGTGAAAAAGAAAAGTATTAATGTATTTTTTAAATTTTATTTCAGGAAAATATGAGAGTACAAACATTTTGGTTACATTGTGTATCTTTGCCTCTCCCTAGCAAGGGTTAGAGTTATGCCCCTCCCCTCCACAATGCTCACCACATCCCTCAGATGTGGGTCTACCCCCCTGCTGAATCCCTGGTGAACACCACCACCATTTGAGCACCATAGTGTTAATCAGTCAGTACCAATTTGATGGTGAGTACATGTGGAGCCCATTCTTCCAATCTTGTGTCACCTCACTTTGGATAATGGGCTTAAGCTCAATCCAGGATAATATAAGTGGTACCAGCTCAATGTTGTTTCTTAAAATTGAGTAATATTCCATTGTAAACATATACCAAATTTTAATAATTCACCCATGAATTGATGGGCACTTGGGTTGTTTCCACATCCTTGCAATGGTGAATTGTGCTGCCATAAACATTCGGGTGCAGATGTCTTTATTGTAGAATGACTTATGCTCTTTTGGGTAGATGCCTAATAATGCTATTGCTGGATCGAATGGTATTTTTATTTTTAGCTCTTTGAGGAATCTCCAAATACTTTTCCACAAGTATTAATGTTTAACTATAGGTTTTACCTGATGAAAAACACCAGCTTGTTTAGTTCTTGTTT